>OAMR01000195.1:2038200-2059208 GCA_900205405.1 Echinochloa crus-galli
TTCCTCATACCTTTTTTCTTCGCACCTCCTCTTCTAACCTTGAGCGCTCCTAATCTTTTATCAAATCCTCCGTCTTCCAAGTTTTCTGCTAGCCTGAGCCCCCTCTTCTTCGAGCACAGTAATCTCCAGAAAACCCCAATGATGTCCAACAACAGAAGACGCCCGGCCGTCGACGAAGCCGAGGGGAGTCGCGCCGGCGCTCGTCGGAGGTGATGACTGTCCGCCTCTCTTTATTCTTTCTATTCTCAACTTTCTTTGTATTTTCAGGCTCATCCAATGGAACCCCGTTACTGCCTCGACTGCGGCTCCGGCTGCAGCGGGTGATTCTTCGGAGTCATCTAGCCGATCCCCCAGGCCCAACTGGGATCTGCGCTACTCAGATAGCGATGCCCGCCGATTCAAGCAGGAACGTGATGATACTCGGCACGAGCTGGAGGCCGTCTTCAAACAAGCCGGGATCGCAGATCTAGAGTGGCAACACCAGCGCAAGAAGCTGCTCGAGACCATCGACGGTAATTTCTGCAGTTCACTTAACTACCATCTGATTTTGGACTAACCCGCCGTTGCTTCGTAATCCAACAGCCCGCGACGCCGAACTCAATCAACTGAAGACATTGGTTGAGTCTTTGGCAAACAAGGTGAATGCTCCTGGGGACACGCCAGAAGCTCGCCTCGGTGCAGTGGTAGGCCGCATCGATGAAGTGGCTTCACACGGCATCCATCTGGGCACTGCCGCAGGCCTAGTCGCCATGTCGACGCACACCGGCACCGACTACTCCAGGCTACCGCCCGGCTTTGCCAATGGCAATCCGGAGGAGATCGACGACATTGAGGCCTCCATAGATCACCTTGATGCTCATGGCGTCGCCATTGCCGATTCCATTCATCCCCAGTCTGTTCTGAACAAGCTGTTCCATTAGTTTGTACTAGGGATCATGGAATTTCGGCAATAAAATTCATCTTTTGCAGTCCTTTTTGTGATAACTTGGTCAAACTCATGATGTAAAACATTTGTACTAAGGGCAGTACACTCTGGTATTGGCCATTTCTTCTTCCGTCAATATTTTTGTTCTGAAGACGGCTTCTTCCCGAATGCCGGCTGTTTCGGTTGTTCTGACATTGAATATTTCAATCAGCGATCAATCTCAACGCTAGGATAATATTTCTTCAAGTATCTCCCATTGATGGCAGCAGTAAACTCCTCTCCTAGTAAAGTTTTCAGGATATATGCATTTCCAGGCACGCATCTGACCACTCTGAAAGGGCCTTCCCAGTTTGGAGACCACTTACCGAATGTACTGTATTTAGTCCCAATCGGCAATATTGCTTTCCAAACCAAATCCAGCTCTTGTTGAATCGGCTGTCCACTCGCGTCTTTGGTTCCAGAAACTTCAGTTTCTTCAATACCTTTACCATGACGTTTTGGGACCGATGCTTGAATATTGAAATATGTTGGTCCACCAAGTTGTCCATGCGCTTGCTCAAAAGGTTTATCCACGTGTTGACCAAAGATGTTGACCAGTATGAGCCGAAAACTGTTCAGGAATGCAGCATTATGATTGGTCATTGTTTCTCCTAAAGCCTTGTACAACAAGCTAGAGAACTTCTCCCTTTCTTCATCTTCAGTAAGATCAGATTGTCCCGGCAAAAGAACTCTTGGCAGATCTGACTTGAGAAACGGTGTACCACTCCTGTTCTTAGCAAAAGACAGCAAGCATTTCTTGATGAACTGATCTGCAGCAGTCTTCACCATTTGTTGATGTTCATCAGACAATTCTTCAAAAGTGACATCCAGAATGTCCCTTAATTCAGCTTTCTTAAACCAGGTGGACACCACTGTCCTTTCTGCCACACATACTCATGATCTTCTTCTTCATGATCAATCCATCTATGATCAGCACGTCTTTTCCTTGGTTGATCATCATTCTTATATATTTTTAGACGCCGATCATCACTAGGATGTATCCTTCCAATTCTTTCGTGGACGGATCGGCGACTGGCAACATTTTGCCTATGTTCGACATATCCATTATTGCATTCAGGACAGTTATTCCATGTAGGCAGCTTTAAACCCTCGTTCCAACAGTGTCTGAAGAAGACACAATCCCAATGTGCGCGTTCTTGTTTTCGGACATATTCCTCTTGTTCTTCCTCATACCTTTTTTCTTCGCACCTCCTCTTCTCCTCCTCGTACTCACGTCTCTGGTAGTGCTCTTTTTCTTGCTGACGCTGCCACTTATTGAGGAGAATGCGCGATGTGACTCTGGGTTTAGAAGATTTCCCAATTTCAAATCGGCTATTCGGAAAACGAGGCTTTTCCTCGTGAATTTGTTCGATATTTATTCGGGTTCATCTTGAGCCCATGTTTCCTAGTGCACTCTAGAGTTTTCCTTATGTCGGCCAAATGTGCTTCATGATCTAATGACTTAATCACAACATCATCAATATATATCTCCACAATCTTGCCGATCAACTCATGAAAAATATAATTCATGGCTCTCTGATAAGTTGCACCAGCATTCTTCAAACCAAACGTCATGACAACCCATTCAAACAACCCTATATGTCCTGGACATCTGAAAGCTGTTTTCGCTATATCTTCCAATGCCATAAAAATTTGATTGTACCCTGCATTACCATCCATGAAACTAATCACTTTATATCCAGCAGCAGCATCAACCAACGAGTCAGCAATAGGCATTGGATATCCATCCATGGGTGTAGCTCTGTTCAGATCTCTAAAGTCTATGCAAACTCTCATCTTCCCATTTTTCTTGTACACAGGAACAATATTAGAGATCCATTCTGCATATCTGCATGGCCGAATAAAATTTGCTGCTATTAATCTTTCCACTTCTTTCTTCACATCGGTCAACACTTCATCTTTGTAGATTTTCCGGGGTGGTTGCTTGTAAGGTTTATAACCAGGCTTGATCGGCAATCGATGCTCAACAATGGAACGATCTAAACCAGGCATCTCCGAATAATCCCAAGCAAAGCAATCTTTGTATTCTTTTAACAACTCAATCAACTTTTCTCTGAAAACTGAATCCAAGCTAGCACTGATGAATATCGGCCTTGGTTTGTCACCATCTCCAATGTCTACTTCTTCTAATTTATCAGCCGACACAAATCCATGTCCTAGCTTCCCGTCAGTCCCATCGATTGGATTATCCATTAAAAATTACTAAAAGAGCCGACTGCTTTGATCGGCTGTTGATCACTGCTGACTGGCTCAACAGGACCTTCTCCCCAGTCCTTACCTGAGAAACAATCTATGCCTTGATATTCCCAGAAGGCTGGTTCCACATTAGCCACGCTAATTGAATCATCTGCTGGGACAATTTCCACTTCATCATCTATCCACTGAATAAGCTGCTGATGCATAGTAGATGGTATACAGCAATTCGCATGGATCCAATCCCTTCCAAGTAGCAAGCTGTATGCCCCTTTGCCTTCAATAACAAAGAAGGTTGTAAGCAGAATCTTGGACCCAATCATCAGATCTACATGTACACATCCTTTGGTGTCCGAAGGATTTCCAGCAAAATCATTCAACACTATGCTTGTTGGCGTTAAATCTCCAGGGCTCATGCCAAGTTTCCTGAATGTATTGTATGGCATCACATTAACAGCAGCTCCACCATCAACAAACATCTTCGTCAGTGGCTTTCCGTTGACATATCCTCTTAAGTACAGTGGTTTCATGTGCCGATTCTGGACTGGCTTCTCGAAAATAGCTTGCTTATTCAATATCAATTGTGCCATTAACCCGCATTGCTCGGCTTCATCCATTTCTGACAATATCTCTTCCTGTACAATTTGATTAGCTGGAGCCACGAATTCATTCGGCAAGAAATATACCATGCATGTAGGAGCCGAATGACCCGATTCGTCGGGTTTGTCTTTTGGATGCCATATCGATCTCAACCTGGTTCCTGCTTGCTTCAACTCTTGATTCCTCAGGCGTTGGACTCTTCTCTTCTGGCTCTTCCTTAAACCAGGTGGACACCACTATCCTTTCTGCCACACATACTCACGATCTACTTCTTCATGATCAATCCATCTACGATCAGCATGTCTTTTCCTTGGTTGATCATCATTCCTATATATTTTTAGACGCCGATCATCACCAGGATGTACCTTTCCAATTCTTTCGTAGACGGATCAGCGACTGGCAACATTTTGCCTATGTTCGACATATCCATTGTTGCATTCAGGACAGTTATTCCATGTAGGCAGCTTTAAACCCTCGTTCCAACAGTGTCTGAAGAAGACACAATCCCAATGTGCACGTTCTCGTTCTCGGACATATTCCTCTTGTTCTTCCCCATACCTTTTTTCTTCGTACCTCCTCTTCTCCTCCTCGTTGTTCGTCACCCCATACAAACTTATTATCCTTCTTGACTTTTAGCAGTGAAGAGAAAGGTAACACCTTTTGTGATAAATTCGATATGAATCTTGAAAGATCGGTTTTTGACTGAATAAACCTCCTTGTGAATCTGTTCGATCGTGATTTGCCGATTAGGATCGACTGAGCCATTCTGCTTCGCTTCCTTCGACGTCAGGACTCTCATCTTTCCTTTTTCTCCAGATTCGGCAACGTTTCATTTACCATATTAACTGAGAACCCGATCATATTCTGAGGGAAAGGGTTACTGTCCAGTTTCATTTTGTTGTCGAATTTCAAATGTCCTTCCTGGATAGCTTTCTGAATCTTCATCCTAAAGACTCTGCATTCATTAATGGAATGAGAATTTCTATCATGAAACCCACAGTACCTCTTATCTTTCACTCCATCGGGCCGAAGCATAGAATGCCCCTCTGGTAGTTTGATCCGGCCTTCTTTTACAAGATAGTCAAACAATTTATCTGCCTTAGTTACATCAAAATCATAGGTGCCCTTATTCTGTTTAATCCACCTCTGATTCACCATGACTGGTTCTTTGCTCCACACTATCTCTACTGCGGCTATCTCCTCACTATCTTCATACTCATCTTCTTGATCCGCTCTTTCAAGGAATTGGTTATAGATATCAGCTACGTACATCATTATTTTTAGCAAATCTGACATCTTTCTTGAAACCATATGCCTGGTTACTCATCAAGGCCAATCTGTGCGACAACTGGCCCAAATCATCAAACTCCATCCCGAACAGCTTCTCCCGAATGGCAGGCAGCATGCCAGCTACAGCCATACCAGCCAGCTGGTCATCAGGTATGTTCAGAGAAAAGCACATCTCTTAGTTTCCCTAAACCTCCTGAGGAACTCTGTAGGTGTTTCATTATTCCTCTGCCTTAAGCTGGTCAAATCAACCAACTTTTTCTCGGAACTGCCAATGTAGTAATGAGCATGGAATTTCTGCTCCAGGTCTTTCCAAGTACAAATTGACTGAGCAGGCAAAGAAGCAAACCATGTAAAAGCTGGACCCGTCAGTGACAAAGGAAAGTATCTGATTCTGAAAGCTTCATCTGCTGAAGCTTCTCCAAGCTGCATCAGATATCGAGCTATATGTTCCACAGTACTTGTATCATCTTGTCCTGAGAATTTAGTAAACTCTGTAGGCACTTTGACTCTATTCGGCAATGATACCCTTTGGTACCATTCTGGGAAAGGAGATGAGTACATATACTCCTGATTTTTAGGCTTCAGACCGAATTGATTTTGTAATACATCGGTCATTTTTTGCACCATGAGGTCAATATTGGTATCTTGATTCCCTGGTCTCCCAACAGGCATCCCTGTAGTACCAACATACCCAGGATTCGGGAGAGCGTCGATAGCATTGTAATCCATGAACTCTGAATATCCGTTTCCATACACATCTCTTTGTAGCCTGTTGTTCAGAGGGGATATCTTATAAGCAGAAGCAGGTGGATTTCCCGTGGTGCCGAATGCTATATCACCATATGTACGAGGTTTCGGCAATGCATGCTGGAGCTCTTGCTGGATCGGCTGTCCATTCGCGTCTTTGGCTCCAGAAGCTTCAGTTTCTTCAGCACCTTTACCATGACGTTTTGGAACTTTTGGAACCGATGCTTGAACATTGAAATATGTTGGGCCACCAAGTTTTCCATGCGCTTGCTCAAAAGGCTTATCCACGTGTTGACCAAAGATGTTGACCAGTATGAGCCGAAAACTGTTCAAGAATGCAGCATTATGATTGGTCATTGTTTCTCCTAAAGCCTTGTACAACAAGCTAGAGAACTTCTCCCTCTCTTCATCTTCAGTAAGATCAGATTGTCCCAGCAAAAGAACTCTTGGCAGATCTGACTTGAGAAACGGTGCACCACTCCTGTTCTTAGCAAAAGACAGCAAGCATTTCTTGATGAACTGATCTGCAGCAGTCTTCACCATTTGTTGATGTTCATCAGACAATTCTTCAAAAGTGACACTTCATCATCTATCCACTGAATAAGCTGTTGATGCATAGTAGATGGAATACAACAATTTGCATGAATCCAATCTCTTCCAAGCAGCAAGCTATATGCCCCTTTGCCCTCAATGACAAAGAAAGTCGTAAGCAGAGTCTTGGAACCAATCATCAGATCAACGTGCACGCATCCCTTGGTGTCCGAAGGATTTCCAGCAAAATCATTTAGAATTATGCTCGTTGGTGTCAAATCTCTAGGACCCATACCAAGCTTCCTGAATGCCTCCTTTTAGCTGCTCCCTCAGTTGTAAAGAAGAAAAGAACAAGTAGATCTACACAAGACCAACGAGCTTGAACCCGCGACACGTGGCAATCTAGATCGACTTCGAATTCGGCTATGGAAACACAGTGCATCACGAGCTAGAACCGAATCTAATCAATCTAGACTGGGCAAAGGAGTGCTGTAATGAATTAAACACAAAGGTAAAATCCAGAGCAACACATTAACTTAATGAATCTACTAGATCTTGCCAAAATCCAATAGAGCCGATAACTTGTTCCAAGCTAAAACTTAGCCCACCGCATGGCTCATGATCTAACAATGGAACCTTCCTGAACCAAAAGCCTAAATCCACCGCATGATACTAGGCATGCAGGGTTGCCGGTACTTACGGAGGTCGACGGATCGATGATTCCCTCGAAGAACTCGACGACTCGACTAAAGGACTCGAAGTTGGCACGGGGCCGGTTTGTTGTGTGATTGATTGAACTCCTCCTTTTACAATTACCATGGGTTTATATTTATACCCTGGTTTTGACATGACTCCTAATTGATTACGATTACATTTATTTATTTCCTAAAAAGATAAACGTCGGGGCACCGTATCCGTCTTGCATTCTAAGTTAAACCAGTCTTTTCCTTATGCTTGATCCACGTCATCACGTACTCCCGAATGCCTTCCGCGGAACAGCTCTCTTGCCGAATGACGATGCGTTCCCGACCGCAGAACGTCTTTGCCGAATGCTTCTGGGGAAAAACTCCTTTGCCGAATGGTATCTCTTCAATGAATCCGGCCCACATGTCAGCCTCTTCCTGGTGCCAATTTTTGGTGTCAACACCTGAGCATCCATACAGCTGAGCACAAAGCCAGAGCTGCCAGGACGAGGTCGATCCACTACGCCTCCAGTGAGAGATCCACCCAGGAGGCAGAGATAGCAGATGTTGCTCACCGTGCCTTCTACTACTATAGGGACATGTTCTGGGCAGAGATCCAGGACGGGCCAGAGAGGTGGTACCCCCGCAGGAGGAGTGGAGAGACAGCTTGCACCATCGCCACCATCGGAGACATCGTCGACCCCCAGCTCGCTGCTACTATGGCACTTGTGGCTACCCTAAACACTGACCTGGAGGCAGCTACTGATGAGATATCCACTCTGAGGGAGCAGCTGAGAGGGACCCAGCAGGTGTTGGAGCAGCTGGACCGGATGATGGGAGCACCACTGCCACGCAGCCCAGACTACCGTGCAGAGTCACCGCCTCGCAAGAGGCTCCGCTTCGGATCTGCCATCGCCAGCACCACCATCCAGCAGGGTCCTTAGGAGTTTACCATGATTCTATAATAAGATCGATTAGTCATCGTTTTTCTTTCTAGTCGAGTCAAAAACCAGTGAGTCGAGTCAGTGTGAACCTTGTCTTTTGATGTTTGATATGATTATCATTATGCTTATGTATGAGTTGGATTTTTGTAATGATTGTGATGGGCGTAGACGCAAGTCTACTACCATCTAGATTTTGGATTAAGGCATAAGGATATTAT
Organism: Echinochloa crus-galli; assembly: GCA_900205405.1. NCBI lineage: Eukaryota > Viridiplantae > Streptophyta > Magnoliopsida > Poales > Poaceae > Echinochloa > Echinochloa crus-galli. Next base: position 2,046,392 of record OAMR01000195.1, read on the forward strand.
TGAATACATAGAAGGGGTTATTTGCTTCACTTGCTCTTTATCTATCTTATGCTCTATCATAACCAGTTCAATGTTCTCAAGTTCTTCTGTTCCAAACCTGAGTTACTTGGTTATGTCCAATAAAATTTACGGGGATCTCTTGTTGATGATAGACGGTGAACACAAGGAGCAATGCTAGTGCCAGTAGACTGCCACCCCCACCCCCACCATTGAGTAGATGATGCTCACACAGACCCAGCTGATGCAGCAGATGGCTCAAACAATGGCGATGATGCAGCAGAACCTGCAAAATCCGCCGCAGCACAGCATGCCACCCCGTGACAGGAGGGTTGAATTTCTGAAGGGACGCCCGCCCACCTTCAGCAAAGCAACCAATTCCCTGCATGCAGTGGATGGGCTCAAGGCAATGGAGCGACAACTCGACATCGCTCAGTGCAACGAACGGGAGAAGGTGTTGTACGCAGGAGGACAGCTTCAAGGACCAGCCCTGGACTGGTGGGACTCATACCAGTATGCTCACCCCGATCGTACTCAGATCACATGGCAGGAGTTCCATGACAACTTCCGCACACACCATGTGCCTGAAGCCTTGATGACTTTGAAGAAGAAGGAGTTCCTGGCATTGAAGCGGGAAGGGATGAGCATCACAGCTTATCGTGACAAGTTCATTGAGCTCGCCCGCTATGCTCCGGAGGACGTGGACACCGACAAGAAGAAGCAGTCCAGGTTCCGTGATGGTTTGCAGGATGCCCTGTAGTACCAGTTGATGTGCACCAGGTTCCCCAACTTCCAGGAGCAGGTGGACGGTGCTTTGATGCTGGAACACAAGCGCCGAGAGATGGAGGAGAAGAAGCGGAAGTTCTAGGGCCAGCAGACTGGGAGCAACAACCGCCCCCGTTTTGCTGCTCCCCAAGGCCAACAAATGGTGAGCCAGCAGCGCTTCCAGAGCCAGCCCGGCTCGTTCAACCATGGCCAGTACCAGCAGCAACCCCAGTACTCTCAGGCACCGCAGTAACAGTGCATCCAGAACCAGTTGCGGAATACCCCAGCTCAGCGCAACCAGGTGCAGCAAGGGCCTGTCCAGTGCCCCCAACAACGCCAACAATGTACCGGTGGGCGGCCCAAGGGCATGCTACCACTGTGGTGAGTAGGGTCACTATGCCAATGTCTGTCCCAAGAAGGCTCAGAACGCTGCAGGCCAGAACAACCCCAGAGGGTTGGGCAGAATGGGAACCAGCCACAGGCACAAGCACGCAGAGGTCCTTAGAACCCCGTCAGGGGCAAAGTCAACAACATGATTGCTGAAACTGCAGAGGGAGCTACCGATGTGGTCGTGGGTACGTTCCTTGTCAACTCGACCCCTGCAACTATTTTGTTCGATTCTGGAGCTTCGCATGCTTTCATATCTGCTGCATTTGTGAAAAAGAACTTAATAGCCCTGCAACCCATGATGAGTGCAATGCTAGTTAGCTCACCAGGGGGGAACAGTGAGCTACCTTGCGTTGCCCCCATATCACAATCACAATAAGGGGGGTAGACTTTGAGGTGCGACCGATAGTCTTGGAATCTATTGGCTTCGACTTAATTCTGGGTATGAGTTGGTTAGCCAGATACGATGTACTAATCCAATGTGCCAAGAGAGTCGTGCAAATGACAATGAAGACCGGTGAGAAGGTGGAATACCAAGCAGCCAGTCTTTCAGAGCACAATCAAATCAACCAAGCTGAGGGTGCAATACCAGAGAACATCCGAGTGGTGTGCGAGTTTCTGGATGTGTTCCTAGAGAAATTGCCAGGTATGCCCCCGGAACGCTAAGTTGAATTTGTTATTGAACTAAAACCTGGCATTACACCTATAGCTAAAAGGCCATATAGGATGGGAGTGAAAGAACTGGAGAAACCTAAGGAAGAATTAAGCTCTTTGCTAGAAAAAGGGTATATTCATCCTAGTTCTTCACCATGGGGAGCACCAGTGTTGTTCGTGGACAAGAAGGATGGTACACAGAGGATGTGCGTGGACTATCGAGCCCTCAATGAAGTGACTGTCAAGAACAAGTATCCCTGCCAAGGATTGATGATCTGTTCGATCAATTGAAGGGAGCTTGTGTGTTCTCCAAGATAGATCTTCGATCGGGCTACCACCAGATGAGGATCCGACCAACCGACATACCCAAGACGACATTCACTACTCGGTATGGGCTATATGAGTTCACAGTCATGTCCTTTGGACTAACCAACGCTCCAGCATACTTCATGTACCTGATGAATAGCATCTTCATTGACTACCTGGACAAGTTTGTGGTGGTGTTCATTGATGACATTCTGGTCTTCTCCAAGAATGAAGGGGAACATGAAGAGCATTTGAGGATGGTGATGCAGAGACTCCGGGAACATCAGCTATATGCCAAGTTGAGCAAGTGTGAGTTCTGGTTGAAGGAAGTAGCATTCTTGGACCACGTGCTGTCCAATGGAGGAGTGGCAGTTGACCCGAAGAAGGTTAATGATGTGTTGAGCTGGAATCCGCCTCGGTATGTCAGCGAGATCAGGAGTTTCCTTGGGATGGCCGGATATTATCAACGGTTCATCGAAGGATTCTCCAAGATTGCTAAACCCATGACGACGTTATTGGAGAAGAATGCCAAGTTTATCTGGATAGATGAGTGCCAGACCAGCTTTGAGGAGTTGAAGAAGAGGTTGACTACTGCACCCGTGCTAGTGCTGCCTGACATAGCCAAGAGCTTCTCCATCTACTGCGATGCATCCCGTCTAGGATTGGGGTGTGTACTTATGCAGGAAGGGAGAGTCATGGCTTATGCATCAAGACAGTTGCGGAAGCATGAGCAGAACTATCCGACACATGATCTAGAGTTGGCAGCTATAGTGCATGCCCTGAAGATTTGGAGGCATTACTTGATTGGGCACAAGTGTGACATCTACACCGATCATAAGAGCCTGAAGTATGTGTTCACTCAGTCAGAGCTGAATATGAGGCAACACAGATGGTTGGAGTTGATCAAGGACTATGATCTGGAGATCCACTACCACCCAAGGAAGGCTAACTTGGTGGCAGATGCTCTGAGTAGGAGAAGCTATGTGAACAAGATCACCGACCATTGTCTGCGTGAAGAAATCAGCCGGGAATTTGAGAGGATAAGTCTGGGGTTCATGACTAGCATCACAGAGATGACAGTAGAACCGACTCTTGAACAGGAGATCCGGAGGGGTCAACTTGGTTATGAAAAGATCAAGGAGATTGTGGGGAATGTTGCCCTAGGTAAAGCCCCTGGTTTCCAAGTGGATGAACAAGGAACCTTGTGGCATGGGAAGAGGATATGCGTGCCCGATATTGCGTAGATCAAGGACACGATCCTAAGAGAAGCACATGATTTGGCATACTCGATACACCCAGGAAGCACCAAGATGTACCAAGACATCAAGGAATGTTCTGGTGGTACGGATTGAAGCGTGATGTCGCGACATATGTGGCACTATGTGACACTTGTCAGATAGTTAAGGCTGAACATCAGAGGCCAGCCGGATTACTCCAACCCTTGGAGATACCGGAATGGGAATGGGAAGAAGTTGGTATGGACTTCATAATGGGTCTACCCTGCACACAGCGAGGATTTGACTCCATTTGGGTGATTTTGGACCGCTTGACCAAAGTGGCACACTTTCTTCCGGTAAAGACCACCTACACGGGAGCCAGACTAGCAGTGCTATATATGGAAAGGATTGTGTGCCTGCATGGAGTGCCAAAGCGGATAGTTTCTGACCGTGGTACTCAATTCACGTCACACTTCTAGCAGAAGCTACATGAGTCTATGGATATTAAACTGCATTTTAGTTCGGCTTATCACCCACAGACAGATGGACAGACGGAACGGACCAACCAGATTCTGGAAGACATGTTGAGAGCATGCGCTCTGTAGTATGGTGTAAGTTGGGACAAAAGTTTACCCTATGCGGAATTCTCGTACAACAATAGCTACCAGAAGAGTCTACAAATGGCACCATTCGAAGCTTTGTATGGCAGGAAGTGCAGAACACCACTGTTCTGGAACCAGACTGGAGAGAGTCAAGTATTTGGGCCTGAGATACTCAGAGAGGCAGAGCGCCAAGTGCGAGTGAGCCGGCAGAATTTGAAAGTGGCACAATCACGGCAGAAAAGCTATGCCGATGTCAGAAGAAGGGATGTCACTTTCGAAGTCGACGACATTGTGTATCTCAAAGTGTCACCAATGCAAGGCGTGAAAAAGTTCAACGTCAAGGGCAAGCTAGCACCTCGGTACATCGGGCCATTCAAGGTACTGGAACGGATGGGTTAAGTGGCCTACCGGCTAGACTACCTGAGAAACTGACCGGAGTGCACGATGTGTTCGATGTGTCTCAGTTTAATAAGTGCTTGCGGGTACCTGAGGAGCAGATCCTGATAGATGAGCTGAATGTACAGGAGGATCTCACCTACGAGGAGTACCCCATCAGGATTCTGGAAAGGTCGGAGAGAGTAACCAGAAACAAGGTCATCCAAATGTGCAAGGTACAATGGAACAGACACTCGGAGGACGAAGCCACTTGGGAAAGAGAAGAAGATCTCAAGGCCGAGTATCCACAACTCTTCGCTTCCTCATCCGAATCTCGAGGACGAGATTCATCTTAAGGGGGGTAGGTTTGTAACACCCAAAACTGGCCCATTTAAATTTTTTAGTAATAAATTGGCTTCTATTTTAATTGTTCATATTTAATATAGGTTAATTGAATTATTTATGAATATTAAAATCAAATATAAGTTGTAGAAATATTTTTGTTGCATTCATGCTGCTGCACTGTGTTTTGTTTGATGGCAAGTTAAGTTGGAATATAAATTATGTTTAAATTCAAATTTAATTTGTTTTTGTTTGAATCCTAGAAAAGTTAATTTCAACCGAGTCCGTCTTTGCACCTCGAACTTCCTCCCCTGGTTCACTTGCACTCCCTCCACTCTTCTCCCAGTACGGCCTGACCCCCTCCACTCATTCCCCCGGCCCAGCTCGTTTTCTCTCCTTCCCCGCGCACCTTCCCCGCTTTTGGACTAGCGCGGCCCAACCAGCCCCCTCCCGCGCGCCCCCACTCCCCCTTCCCTCCCCAGCGGCCGATAGGCGGGCCCCGCGAGTCAGCTTCGCCCCCTTCCTCTTGCCCGGCGCGCCTCCTTAACCACCGCCAATCTCGCCGCCTCTGCGGTGCCCCAGCAGCCCTCCCCCGCGTGCCGTTGGCCCCCACGATGCTTCCACGATGCTTCCCCCGGACTTCACCTTCCTTTCCCGGCGCACGCATGCAAGGCAAGGGGCGCCCCGCATGGAAACCCGAGCTCCGCACCGCCGCCAGATCGCCGGGCTTGCTTGCCATAGGCGCGCCCCTCCCGAGCCTATTTAAGCTACCCCTGCCGCACCCTAGAGCCTCACCAACCCGCGCAAGTGACCCCCGAGCGCCCCAGCTTCTCCCCCACGCTTTGCGCCGCCGCCCGAGCTCACAAGCTCCGCCGCCGCCGAGGAACTTGCTCATCCACCGCCGCTCCGGACTTCTCGACCACAAGGACAGCTTGGCGCTTCGGTAAGCCACCTCCAAAGCCCCTCCAAGCCCACTCTATTGCTCCGTAGGCCATGCACTACCTTCACCGGCGAGTGTCTCCGCGGTTCATCGCCGCTCGGCCGCCACGCCGCCTCCCAGCCACTGTTGAACCCCCTGGTGGACTCGCCGTAGCCCTAGGATGCTCCCCGTCCTAGTCCCATTGCCAATGAGTCCCTGGAACGTCAGATCGATGCTGCTCCGGCGAGCTCCATCGCGTGCAGTGGCGGCGCCGCCGCGAGATCCTCCCTGCGGGCGACCATACTTCCCCCCCATCCACCAGAGCCATCGGATCCACCTCCAACCGCCCAGATTAGATTCTCCGATACCCCTTCGCGTTTTAAATCTGAGCCGGACAAGTCCGATCCGAGGGCCACGTACCGGTCAACTCCGGTCCGCGATGGCTCTTTTGTTAAAGAGTCCCTCCACTATTTGCAAATCAACCCGCGGTCCATTCCTATTCATAAATAATTGCAGTTAGGTCCGGTTTTCTTCGTTTAGCCCCCTGAGCTTTTGAAAATTAGAACCTGCAGTCCTGTTTTCGTAGTTTCACGAGTAAGCCCTCGGGTTTTTGTACCAAATTATGTTTAGGTCCCTGTTTTCTTTCAATTAAGCCCCTGGAAACATTTAAAAATTACCAGCAGATCCCTATAACTTAGAAAACCCTTATCTTTTTCATTTTAGCTCTGATTAGTTTGATTTTCGCGCTCACGTGTTCGTAGTGAAGCGTAGAATATTTATAAAACCTTTATTTGTCCAGTTTCTACTGTTTGGTGTACAGTTCTAATAGAATTATTTTTGTTTGCATGTATTGGTATGCGTGTATGCTTGTGTGGTGATTCGTGTCCAGATGGTGAGCCGTTCCCTTTGGAGTTCGAGCTTGGTGAGGACTTTCCGAAGCAGGACTCGCAGCAGCAGCACTTCGAGGAAGGCAAGTTATAGCACGGACAATCCTTGCTACCTATCCACTATGTACTACATTATTTCATACTTGCATGTGTCTAAATTGATGTACCGTTAAGGTTGTACCTAGTTTGATTATCCTATCCTTGTTACCTTGGGATTGATGCATATGGGTAGAGTCTTTGCTATGCGCAGCTACTGTCACCATCACTTCATTGTTAATATTGACTTAATGGTTCACTTTGATGTTAATGATAAAACTTGCTTTTTAGCAACATGGTTTAGGGAACTGGGGCATGTGCTGTGTGCTTTGCTCCAGTGTCTCTCCCTAAGGTCCGGTTCTTAAAGTGGCAACCCAGGAGCCTGTCGCCACCGCTAGAACTATTATGGCTCTGGTCTTGGTCAAGTAACTTGTACATCTCTAGCATGCCAGTGGTTACTGATGGGCCGACGGTGTTGTGAGAGGCAAGGTACGGGGTGTTTTCGGATTCCACCGAGGACGGGTGATCCGTCGACTAGGTCACGTTAGACCCAGTCCCGTGCTGGGAGTCCCTGCGATGGGGAACTCCACACGTTACACATGGATGGGTGTGATGCCCGTGCTCTAGATGCCATGGACCCCCCTATGTTTTGACTCCGTAGGCGTACGCGATTTCGGTGCCTATGGTCTCACCGCCTTGTATTACCGCAGTGGCTACTGTCTTGTTAGGGTGTCTTGTGAAAAGCCTTATAGCGTCCCTATGCGATCACACCTTGGAAGTGTGGTTTGAGAGGTTTGGCCACCTCGGCATGGTTGGGTTCAAAGTTCCATAAACTTTACGCAACTGGTGGGTAAAGGGCTAAAGCTCTGCAGAGTGTAAATCTATCATGATAGCCTTGCTCAGGGTCACGAGCAACTTGGATCCTTTTTTTGTTAGGAGATGATGTTTATTTATGATTAATGTCACTTATACTTATTTAATTAGGTTACAACTGGGTTTCATTCACTTGTAGTAATTTGGTTAATGTTAAAATGAACCAACTAAAAATGCTAATGCAGTTAAGTCGTGTCTAGCCTGTTTTGAGCCTTCATACCCATGCTATACTTTCTAAGTAATTGTTTACTTACACTTGTCAATATTAAACAAAATCCTGAATGGGTAAACAGATTGGGCTGTGCATATACTTGCTATTTTATTCAACAAAATCCCGGATGGGTAAACAGATTGGGCTGAGCATGAGACTGCTGCTGAGTTCCCTGAGGACATGCCGTACTTCTGAGTTGCGCTCTCCCAGTCAGAGTCCCTGTGGACTGCGGCTTTGCTCTAATCGAGAGTTATAGACTTCCGCTGTAATAAATATTTATGTTATACTCTGATGTAAACTATTTTATTTCGAGCATTTGTACTCTGTTTATCATATTTGTTCACTGTATGTGTTCTTTGGACTTCCTGGGCACACATATGGCCGCATTCGGGTTTTGTGAAAATCCGGGTGTGACACGCATCCTTTTTGGTCAAAAGATACTTTGAAGCAGCGTGATCTGAATAGACTATGACCTTGGCCCCAACTACGTAGGACCGGAATTTGTCTATAGCGAATACAACTGCTAAAAGTTCTTTTTCCGTGGTTGCGTAGTTGAGCTGGGGGCCAGTGAGCGTTTTGCTAGCATAAGAGATAGCATAGTACTTCCTGTCCTTTGTTTGGCCCAAAATAGCCCCTACAGCATAATCGCTCGCAGCACACATGATTTCAAAAGGGATGTTCCAGTCGGGAGGCTGGATGATGGGAGCGGAAATGAGTGCTTTGTTGAGAGTGTGAAAGGCAGCATAGCACTCTTCGTCAAAGACGAAGGGGGCATCCTTGGCTAAAAGATTGGTTAAAGGCCAGGATATCTGGGAAAAGTTTTTGATGAAGCGCCTATGGAATCCAGCATGACCAAGGAAGCTACAAATCCCCTTAACGTTAGTTGGAGGCGGAAGTTGCTCAATCACTTCTATCTTTGCTCTGTCTACCTCAATCCCTCATTCTGACAACCGGTGTCCTAGAACAATTCCTTCCCGTACCATAAAATGACACTTTTCCCGGTTTAGCACGAGGTGTTTCTCCTCGCACCTTTGGAGGACCTTGTCTAGATTTTTCAGGCATTCAGTGAAGGTCTTCCCATAAACTGTGAAATCATCCATGAACACTTCCATAATCTCTTCAATCATATCAGAGAAGATGGACATCATGCAATGTTGGAAAGATGCGGGTGCGTTACATAACCCAAAGGACATCCGCCGAAAGGCATACGTCCCGTAGGGGCATGTAAACATGGTTTTACTCTGGTCGTCTGGATGTATAGGAATTTGATGATATCCAGAGTAACCATCAAGGAAGCAGAAAAAGGAGTGTTTGGCTAGCCGTTCAAGCATTTCGTCAATGAACGGAAGGGGGAAATGATCCTTTTTGGTGCCTTTATTGAGTTTTTGATAATTGATGCACATACGCCACCCAGTGACGCTGCGCTGAGGGATAAGCTCATTTTTATCATTGCGCACAACCGTCATTCCTCCCTTCTTAGGAACAACTTGAACGAGACTAACCCAATCACTATTGGGAGCAGGATAAATGATCCCAGCGTGAAGGAGTTTGAGAACTTCCTTTTTAACAACCTCTTGCATGGCATTATTCAACTGTCTCTAAGGTTCTCGAGACGGTGTTGCCTCAGAATCGATCGGGATTCGATGAGTGCAAAGATTTGGACTAATCCCTTTTAGGTCTTGGAGAGAATATCCTAAGACCGATCGATTCTTCTCCAGAATAGTGAGAAGCTGCTAGGTTTCTACATCCGATAGCTTATCACTAATGATCACTAGAGTTTGTTTGTTTCCAAAGAGGAAAGCATACTTTAATCCAGGAGGGAGTGGTTTAAGCTTGATTGGAGATGGTTTTGGAGTTTTGGATGTATCGAGCTCAATCGGAGGATGAGGTTCCTCCTCTTCAGCAGAGAACTGAATATCCTCTTCTGGAATGGGTTGCTCTAAGTCTGTCAACGAGGTTGACATGACTTCCTCTATAGGATCAGGATCGGGTTCTGCCTCTATTGGAGTATTCAAGGAATGAGAATAAGAGACAGGGACAAGTTCTTTCCCGACCCTGAGTTCTACTAGCTGATTGTTCAACACCCTTTCCAGAATGTTCATGATTGGCCTACTGATAAAGATAGAATGGGTGGAATCATCGGGTAGGTCAAAGATATGGAAATCCAAGAAAAGTCTATAGTCGTTAACCTTCACGGGTGTGACCCGTAAGATCCCTAAACAATCAAGGATTCTTCCCGAGGTGAACCTTAGTTGTTTTTGAGATGTTGACCATGGTTCATCAGGAAGTTGGGCTCGAACTAGAGAGTTAGAGATGATGTTGATCCCGAGGCTTGGGTCATACCCAATTTCTTTGTCACTGCCTAGGATTTCACAGAATATTCTTCAAATTTTCCTGGGCAATTTGACAACCTCGGTTGAAGCTTCAGCTTCTTCTAGCCATTCCCGACTCATGATCGCAGAGAGACGTTCCAGGTTCTCCCTTTGGTATTCGAGTTCTTCCTTGTCGGTTGGTTGATCCTTATGCTCTACTCGTCGTCCCAATGGGAGACTTTTTGCATTCCCGATGTCTTTGAAGAGATCATCATCGAAATCATAGGGAGTGAGTGAGTCATAATAGTGTTGGCTAGAATATGGTTGTGGTTCGAATTGAGCTTCGGGTTCCAATGGAATGGGAGAGCTAATGAATTTGGATTGTGAGATTGTAGGCTCTTCAGGTTCAGGCTGTTTCTCTTCTTCATCGGGGAGTTCATCATAGATTCCAGTGTAGGGAGTATCATCCAGGATACGATCCAAGATTACCCTCGCTTCACTGGGAATCAAGTGAGAAAATGACCCTCCTAATGCGGAGTTCAAGAAATCAGAGGCTACAGGACATAGACCAAGGCTGAAATGTTGCAAAACAACAGGTTCAGGCAAGCTTAGGTCTGGTCTGGATGCCAAGATTTGCTTGAAACGAGCCCATGCAGCTCCTAACGATTCTCCCTCTAATTGCTTAAAGGTGAGAATTTTGATTCAGAAGCTGGCTATCTTAGAAGCTGGGAAGAAATTTAAACAGAATTTCTCTCTAAGAAGTTCGCAACTCCCCTCCATGTTACCGAAAGATAGAGAGTATCATTTCTTCGCTCCTCCCGTTAAGGAAAACAGAAATAGTGTCCATTTGAGCGTCTCTTTCATGCCTGATATGGTGAGGCAAGAGCAGAGTTGCTCAAACTCTCGTAGATGCGCATATGGACTCTCAGCATTCATTCCTAAGAACGTTTGCTCTCGAACCATGGCTATGAAGCCGGGACACAGCTCATAGCCGGGTGTGTGGATAGGATGTGATGATGGTGGTGTCTCCAAACAATCACCCTTTGGAGCCGAATAATGGCGTAAGGTAACAGTGGAATCCATATGGTGGATGGGATGGTGTGATACACGGACAACTTGGGTTCGGAATTAGAATAGCTACCGTTCCCCGGCAACGGCGCCAGAAAGCTTGTTGGCACTCCTTACGACCTACAGATAAATCCGCAAGTGGACGGATACTGATGTGGCTTTTACCCATGAGTATTCCAGGGTATCGATTTCCATGAGGAACGAGAAGTGAACTAATTCTAAACTAAGTTGTCCTAGGTAGATGGAGTGGAATGAATGGAATGGATGGAGGGGATGACAACAACAAAGAGATAGGAAGGGCACTAGGAGGGTAGAGAGGGTACGAGTCTGAAAGCGGTACTCTACTGATTGATCGAGCAGATCAGAGGATACAGATAGATACTTGCTTTAGGACAATGGACACCAGTGACACACAGACAGGGATGAGAAGGGGTGCCACCAGCTCGACACTGGGGGATCCTACAGGCCGAGACTAATGAGATGGATTACAAAGGCTGTATAGGGCTGTCACCACCTAACGGCTACCACACGTTCGTTGAATCGGGGGCAAACTAAGTTAACCTCAAGTCTATGCACCGCGCCTACACTAGTCGACTAATACTTATATCTTATAGGAAGATAAGCACCAAAGCTATGCAACCAATATACAGTTATACCAATCAACTAAGCATTGAACGAAGAACCAGCAAGCATATAAAAGTAAGAACTGAATGCTCAATTAATCAGAAAGAGATACAAGAGTTACCAGACACGACCCAAATGTTACTTGAAGTGAAGCCGCATCCATAGAGGTACAGCAGGAAGAGGGGCCGACACTTCGGCTCCTCTCCGGGACGCTCACCTCTCCTCTCTCCCTATCTTCTATTGATACAAGTGACAGAGCTTCGCTAATGCCTAATCTCAAGTGTTGTCTCACTTTGCAGGTGCTGGAGGCCTCCTTTTATAGCAAGGAAGGGCAGTGCAAGAAGGAGTAGCGGCCACGGGATCTCAGGGGCGGTTCTGGGCCATTCGGGCGAAGATGCCGGGTTCGGCCGAAGGGGGTCGGTTCGGCCAAACTCCCCAGTTCGGCCGAACCACCCATTTGCACCGCCTCGGCCTCCAATGCTCTAGATTTCGTCCCCAGGTCGGTTGTGGGTCGGTTGGGCTTCGGCTGAATCCTGGAAGTTTGGCCGAATGGGTCCGGGTGCCCGTCTGCCCTTGGATCCACCGCCTTTGTGCTGAGGTTGATCCTGATGGTCTACATATGCCCGGGGTCTTAGTAAATCACGTGTGTTTAGGTCCTGGTACGCTCTGAAAATGAGGGTGGTGTTCGGTCGAGTCATGAGACTCAGCCGAACGCACCATTTTGGGTGGTTTTACCCCGACATTGGCAACCTGCCTCCTGGAATCACATAAACACCAAAACTTGTGGAAATGATCAGAAATAATCCCTATATCTATGGTGTGTGATTCCATTGTGTTTGTTTTATACTCGGTTGGAGGTCGGAAATCGGTTCGTAATGACTGCCAACAGCTGCGTGGCGGTGGCGCTCCCATCATCTGGTCAAGCTGCTCCAACTCCTACTGGGTTCCTCTCAGCTACTCCCTCAGGGCGGCGATCTCATCAGTAGCTGCCTCCAGGTCATTGTTGAGGGTAGCCACAAGTGTCACAGTAGCAGCAAGCTGGGGGTCGGCGATGTCTCCGATGGGGGCGATGGTGCAAGCTGTCTCTCCACTCCTCCTGCGGGGGTACCACCTCTCTGGCCCATCCTGGATCTCTGCCCAGAACCTGTTTCTATAGCAGTAGTAGGCACGGCGAGCAACATCTGCTATCCCTGCCTCCTGGGTGGATCTCTCACTGGAGGCGTAGTGGATCGACCTCGTCCT
>OAMR01001192.1:48655-67924 GCA_900205405.1 Echinochloa crus-galli
AGCATGAAAACTTCAGGTACCTGAGAAAGAAGCTTAGCAAGATATTCGGAACCCATTCGACTTGCCAAATGTGCATAATCAGGACTGGTTTCAAAATATTCCCTTTCTTTTTCCCTTGCAGAAATCATGTCAACCTTCCTGTTAATATCTGCTTGTGAGCGGTTGACAATTCCAACCCAAGGAGTCTGCAGGCGATAGGCTCTTCCCTCGAGAACCTTTAATAGAAAAAAAAGGGAACATCCAAAGTAGGACAGGCAGTGAGTCATTAAACTTACAGATGTTAGAAAGGTGCGAGGAAACATACAAGACAAAGAAGCAATTTGATCTTTTGAAGTTGACGACGTCCAAGTTGGAGAGAACAGACAAGATCAATCTTACATCGAGAGCATTTGTTCCTTTGTCCATCAGGTCCAGCTTTGTCAACACACCAAATGTCCTCTCACCTTATCATGTACAGAGTACAAACTTTACATATGCAAGTTCACAGTAACAGTATAGCTGTCAAAACTGTTCATCCCTATGTGCACTAAATTTTAGTACCTGTTGGATCAACTTCTTTTGAAAGCTTAATTGCATCAGAAGTCGCAATGTCCTGGTTTGCTGGAGATATAGCCAAAATGATACAGTTGGGCTGCAAAATGTTTATAAATATTTTATTATCACTAACATAAATGGCCACGAAGTGAAAACTAAAATAATACCGCCACATAGCCAAGAATGCAGTATATCAACAGGAGGTTGGCCATACATATGGAACCAGTGATAGAGATAGGCAAAGGAGACAAGAAATGTTCAGGTGTAAACAAATACATTAAAAAGATCTTTATCTGGCTTGTTACTTATCAAATTAAATTGGCTACATGTACAGATGAAATTAATCACAATGTGAATGGTTACAGGACAAAGGAACAGATTGCATCCCTCGCAAAAAGAAAAGGAACAGATGGCAAACTAATGGTACTATGTTTTTTTTTGCGGGTACTATGTTGCAGAGTACTAATTCAGTTAATTTGTTACCTTATCAACATATGAGCGGACCATATTCTCTATATCTTGAACAATACTTTCCGCCTGTCCCTCTGAGTATTAGCATATCAACAAGTTACCAGAGGTGAGAACACTGCAAACAAAAGAAGAGGAGCCAATTTAACTTTTTTTAATTTAATACATAGAAGAGCACCATACCCACGGCAACCTTTGTCAACCCCGGAAGATCAATCAATGTTAGGTTCACAACTGCAAAAAAAAGGCACAATACTATTATATGCTTGGACTGTACAAAATGATACAGTATGGATGAGTTAGGAACTTAGGATAAACTATAGCAGATTAGAAATTCAGACAATGCTAATTCTGATATGCAGTCTGAAATATCAACATGTTGGTACGATCATTCAATTCGACTTGCAAGGTAGAGACATATTTCCCATGTGACATACAGAATGATACACATTGAAGATTGAAGGAAGAGGTCAAAAGTCAATAGATTTACCCTTGGGCGAGTAGATGCTGAGATGAATAGGGACAGGGGATATTTGTTTAGTTTTCCCAGTCAGTCTGTCCGTCTCATCGGCAATTTCTTGGCGAACAAGGGCTGCACCACAGTACCAAGAAAGTATTGCTTGCGTCATGAAATTTTGAAAATTCCACTTCACATCACAAGGAACACATCATAAATAACATAGTTAATCTCTAGGAACTTGACCTAGTCATATGCATGATGTAGCTATTTTAATTTTACCAAGTAGTCATATCAGGGAACTGGGAAGGTTTTATGTGATAATTTAGATGTAGTGGACAGGGGAAACAAAATACAAAAAGAAAGATTAGGTGAGGTTCGCACCGAAGTCTGAAAACTTTCTGTTTGGCATGTGTAAGAACTCTGCGTATTCCTGGGACCCATTGTCTGTCTGGTGCAGCTGCAGCACTAAAGGCCTTCGCGTGACAATTCCTGTATAAATATTATGCAGAGAAGGTTTATTCCCTAATTCTGTTCTGAAGAAAATAAGAGAAGCACTGTAAAATAGTTGGATTGAATTGAAAAGGGGGAAAAGGCTGAACTGACCTGATCCACGGGGAAGGAAATCGGTGCCAACTATGCTCTCAAGTACAGAGGACTTGCCAGAACTCTGTTGCACAGATTAAAATAATTATCACCGGTAAAAATCAGTAAGTATTAGTATCAAAATAATCCTCAACATGCAACAATGATTCGAAAAAAAGAAGGAATAAATGATATAGCATGCACTCTGTACTCAAAAGGAGGGTCGGAAGAGAAATTAAGACGAGCAGCACCTGGCCTCCGACGACGGCGATTGTTGGGAGCGACTCCCAGAGGGTGGGAAGGTCGCCGCCTCCTCCGTGGTCTCCGAGGGCGGTGCAGGCGCGCTGGATGCGGTTCATCAGCCCTATCAGGCCCTCCATGGACGACATGATCTTCTTCTTCTCCATGGACAAGAAATTCACCTGCTTTCCAGTATGGATGGTATGGTTCCGTTGCTTTTGCGTGGGCAAGAGGAGGAGGAGCAAGGACGACTGACTAAGGAGGAGGAGAAGGTTCGAAGAAGAAGAGTCAGCCGGGAAGAAAGCAAACCTCCCAGCGAAGGAAGCCAAGCCAAGGACGACGACGACGACACGCCGGCGCTTTGAATTCAACGACGCGAGGCTGGGCCCAACTTTTTGGTTGCTCGGCTGGTCCAAGATGACCCAGCCCAGCCCGTCCCGGCCCATATTGCTCCTTTCCTTCTTGCCCCACCTTCACTTCGTGACGGCAGGCCAGCAGCTGGAGACATTGCCCCTCCCAAGTCTCGGCGGAAGAAAAACACCTTCAACCTTCTGCGCCATACTGCCGTTACACATTTCAACCGAGGGATTTGCTCACAAATACAGCCTTGCATTGTTTTGTTTGTGGAGAAAAGAAAATAACTTTTCCTCACGAATTCACTTCCCAATCTTCATTTAGGACTTATGATGTTATACAGTTCAGATACATATCCTTGTACTGTACCACCACCACCTCATCGAATTTAATTTACGGGTTTTAAATACATCACAAGGACGGGCAAACAGACACATCGCACCATGGGCGATTCGAATTTTTGCTTCCAGAAGAACTTTTCGCGCACTGAAAACCACACAAATCCAGCAAAGATGGGCATGCTGGTTGGGATACATGGGCCCAGTGGCTCAAGGCGGCACTAGAAATCGTTTTGCAGCCAGCGCAATTCAAGCACATCTTGGGAAATAGTGTTGGCCTACGTAGCCTCCAGCCATCGCTCTTTTAACGTTTGCCTCGAACATCTTTGGATTGTCACGAAGGACAACTGCAGCTTCGTGGTTCAAGGGATCCTCATCGTTTGGTTGCTGCCAAAAAAAAGAAGGGTAAACATTAGATAAAGTTGATCTTGAGATGCTCTTCCCAAGTAACCATGGGATCTCCGAGATGCCATCCTCGAAAACATGGTCCAGACTCCAGAACCAAAACAATTTGAACTGTGATGAATACAAGTTCTGTCTACTTGTACGTTCAAACAAAGCAATGGATTGGCCACTTGGCCAGTGACAATGAAACTACCGATTAAATAGCATACTATTCTTTAGACGCACTAAATAAGCAAATGCCCCTTTAACTCCTCTTCCATGACAATAGTTGGATTAAATTCAGTTTTCCTAGTACTCTAGTACATGCTGAAGAGAATTGATGGACTACTTTAGGCTTACTCAGTTTGTTATGTCCGTTACCGTTTTGAAGATAACTCGTGGTGCTTTTTTTAAAACAGTAACATGGTGGCACTGACACATGCACAATTGCAAACACCCAAGTTCAGCTAGGCGCTAGTCGGATTCTAGGCGGTGACCCACTGCCTAGCGCCTAGGCGGGAGTAATCGCGCCTAGGCGGTCCTAGGCGGTTTTCTAGGCGTTTTTGCCAATATAGGCAAAAATAATATATATTATGTATATATAGCAAAACAAATATTGATTATTGAATATATTGGACTATAGCCATAGGTTACACCGGCCTGTTTTCCTTTTCCCCGGGCCGAATCCTTTTCTTTTCCCTCGGCCCGCTCCACTTTAGGCCCAACACCGGCCCGTCCCGATTCACCCCGCCGCTCTCTCTCTCTGTTGGTCGCCGACAGGTGGGCCCCGCGCGTCAGGTTCATCGTTTCCGACCCGGTCTCTTCCCCGACGCCATGGCAAACACTACTCTTTCATCGACCTGTTTTCTGTATAATTTGAATAAATGGTGAATCAAGATAGCTGAAATACCGTAAAAAGAAGATTCAGGCCATAAATAACAGTGTTGATGTTGAGAATAGGCTTCCAATCTTCACGCAGAATGTTCAGTGGATAATGCAACAATGTTCAGACATACATACATGTTATAACAACAATGTGATTATAATCATGTAAGAGGAAATGGAATTCAGTGGATAATGCAAAAGGAACCAAAGATGTACAGAATACTGTCTTATACCTTGGTCTTGCACTTGACTTTCGGAGGCTCATGAGGATAAGATGGGGACACATGGAAGGTGAAAACGAAAGTGCCTCCCCTTGAAAAGACAGTGAAAATACAATCAAATTGGGAAATGCTCAGAAAACTGACAAAGCTGGCAGCAAAGATACTACCCAGTAAACATAATAACGAGGAAAAATGCTCAGAAAATTAAAAAAAAATGAACTTATATTAACTTAGGGAGCGGTCAGCGGTCACTTTTAAACTATTTTTGGGCACATGAATAGATAACCTCTCCTCTAGAGCCATAACCTAAATACAAATACAATTGGAAAAGGTTCTCCTAACTTGATTATGCAGCACAGCAACCCTGAAGCAGCACTTACATGTAATATCCTTCATCAGGTCGGATGATGATCTCAAAATTCATCAGATCATCTTTGCCATTGGGAAAAGAAATCGATGTTGTCTTCGGTAGGTTGAGCTCACTAATATCTGCAAGGTTCAGATAGAAGTAACCAGATAAATAAATCATCAAGCACATTCATTTTGGACCATCGGAAAACCCCAAAATCAGTCAGCTACATTAATAAGTTGGTAGCCGGAACCTCATTTATGGATTCACGAATCACATACCCCAGCTTAAATTAGGATCACAGTTTATTCATTTAGAATTCAGAAAATAATTAGATAATGAGCTGGTTTGGTGCACGTAGAAGAATGGTTACCATTTTTCTACAAATAGACAGTGCCAGAAAATTCCCATATATGAGCAGAATTGATTGCTAACTACAGTATACTGATTGCTTCTGGTAAATTCTAATTCAAGCATACTCTTATTCGGCAGCAACCAATTCATCAGAAATAGATACTCGTTTGGAAGCAACCAATTCATCAAAAATGGTATCCAGAACATATTATTGGATTAACATGAGTGGAATCCATGTCATAGAGCAGTTACAAGAAGTTTTACTAGTGTTAAATGACATTATCAGGAGGGTGGGAGAACATAGTACAGTCTGTACCATAAGCAAGTTACATCAGGAAAAGAACACCCTCAAATGGGGAAAAAAAGCAACACCACCTCTGACAAGTGATAATGCAATCATATTTCCATAACTATAAGTGGAACTAGCTGAGATGAAGCATATAGCTGTAGCATTTGCATGCGAATCAATCCGTGAAAAACAGATGCAATCCATGTGACACAATGCAATCACTTGGAACCAAAAAAGTACTATTTACCAAATGCAATCCATGGAAAACAGTGCAACCAGTTGAGAAGGTACAGCACCTTCAAAGATGGAAACACAATGTGCAAATAAATGAAGAATGCAACTGAAAGCCAATTCGTTTTCAAAAAAAGAACTGAAAGCCAATGCATGACATTTGCACGACAAAACATCTAAAACTGAAAAAGGAATAATGAAAAAATAAAACATGCACAAGAATATATCTGAAAAATGAAGAGGATGGAACAAACTGCCATTGGCAATGGCTCCTTATGCATCGAGAACAGAGTTCAGCAAAGGAGTTGAAAAGGCAGCGAAAGAACAGAGTGTTGGAGATTTGAAGAACCGAAGAAGCTAGGGGCTATTGCGTTCTTGCCCTTACTTTATACTCTAATTATAATTTTACCATCGTTTTCGTCCACTTTGTGATTATACCCTTACATTTGAATCTGAAGAGTGAGTTTGCCCTTGCTCCGTGAATAGCACATAACAGTGTTAAAGAGCTGAAAAAAAGACACATATAACCTTACGAATATATCCCTGTTTTGTTCATACATTTGTGATTTTGCCTCTATTTAACATCAATTAATTGGACAGCATTTTGTTAGTTTTGAAATAAATTTGTCAATGGAACTCATTCAAAAACATACTCAGCAATTGAAAGAATCACATCAACAAGCACACATTTAGCTAAACTCGCCTAAACCTGAAGCTAATTCGTCATTACCCAGCCTCTTCAATCTTTTGCTGTATTCAACGCCCGAGCTAATTCATCCTTAGCCTCTTCAATCTTCACTTGTATTCAACTACATGGCACCTGGATGCTTCCAGTAGGACTACCCCTGCCACACTCTGGCCGCCGCCCGCTCCTGGATGTGACCTGCGCCGCATCGCAGGCCGCCGCGCCGCAGGCCCGCACCCCGCATGCCGCCCTCCCGGCTCCTGTGCGCCGCGTGCCTGGACGCCAGCCAACACTGCAAATCGCCGAATCACTGCCACTAGAGTATGCCTGCTGAGGTCGAGCACGAGAGAGATCGAGAGATGTCTGGTTGAGTCGGGTACCAGACTCGAACAGGAACAGATAAGATAAGGGGTAGTTGTGTCTTTTCTTCATATTACGAAGAGTTTTTCTATTTTTTATTTGTTTAGTCCGGATAAAACTAACAGAGTTACAAATAGAGGCAAAATGAGTCTTCAGATTCAAAAAGCAAGGGCATAATCACAAAGTAGACGAAAATGAGGGTAAAATTATATTTGGAGTATAAAATAAGGGCAAAGACACAATAGCCCCAAGAAGCTAATAGGAAAAGGATCTAAGATCAATTTTGAAACGTCTAAAAGGCATATGCACTATAATCCACCCAGTCACCCACATTGAGGCAAGAGGAAAGGAAATTGTAAATGTCTACCCATACTAATACGAAGTAACTCATTAAATGCAATGGGCCTTTAGCATTGGAAGCAGCAGAAAACAGTTCACTATATTATGAAACAGATAGAGTAATTTTTCAGTTAGTTTGAGGTTATAAATAAATGATATGCTTAAAAAAAAAGAGATACGATTCATAGAAGAAAACATTCGCCTATAACTTAACAAACCTTTATGGAGGCGGAGTTCCCCAGCAGACTGCTTCTTAATAGGGGCTTTTCCACAGCACTTGCCGCCTCTTCTTTCTTTTGACCCTTTATTTTGAAAAGATTAATCATCTTTCTGTACAGAAAAATGAAAGAACCACAATTAGAGATCATAGACCAGTATGCAGAACTGACAGATTTTTAAGTCAGTAAAGAAAATGTCCCCTCAGGTTCAATTTTAAATCTGCATCTTTATGGGTGTAGTTTATTTTGTGCTATATCGACTAAACCTGTTCCACGCCACCCTCTTAGACTAAAAATTCCTCCTGGAGCGTGCCAATCATGATCAAAACGTGGGGAACAAAAACAAAGATGACTGAACCACAAGAAGCATTGAGTAGCAAAACAAATTCACTGCTCATCAGGGGCGGACCTGCAGGGGGTGCTGCACAGCCCATGCATGTCCATGTAAATTTAGTCTTCTAGCTCTCAATTTCATCTATAAAACATGAACTTAGCTTAACTACTAGAGGCCCAGCACCCCCTGAAGTCTGATTCTGGATCCACCCCTGCTGCTCATGTCGACATGATGAGCAAGGCAGGTCCAAAACTTGAATAGAATTATTTACATAAGCAGTACCCTGTAACTATTCACAGATTAGTGAATTTCAGCTAGCAACTAAAATTTACACAAAATCATCAGCCCGACAAACTATGACATCTGCACACAACCTGGGCATCTGGTTGTTTAGGCGTTTTCGTAGATGTATTTTGTTTCCTTTGCACAGTGAGAAATTATGCCTAGTTTGGTCGTGAATTGCAACAGACAAGTAATACAGGAGATCAAATGCACAACAAAGAACAAGAGGAATCACATGAACTGGAACAAAAGCATCTACTAAGCAAACATAGCAATATAACTGTGAAGGTATTGTGCAGCACACATACACAGAGGAACAAAGAGTTACATACCAAACAGGCGAGCTAGCATGTTAATTCAAGGATGACAAAGTGTTTAGACAAGTTGACAGCTGATGCTTTTGTGAAAATTCTACGCTGATATAAATTTTCATTCTAGATTCCAGTTTTGCCAAATTCATGTTTTTATCTGCAAGTATGTGTAAATGGCTGAAAACATAGCTCTGAACCGTTTTCCATAAGGAGGGAAGGTTAACCGTGAGTTTTTTAAAATAAAAAAACTAGGGTACTGTTTTGAGGTCCC
The DNA here is from genome assembly GCA_900205405.1 of Echinochloa crus-galli. NCBI lineage: Eukaryota > Viridiplantae > Streptophyta > Magnoliopsida > Poales > Poaceae > Echinochloa > Echinochloa crus-galli. Next base: position 57,145 of record OAMR01001192.1, read on the forward strand.
TTGAATGTGTAGTAAATTTGCAGAGAGGCGATAAGTTAAATTTAGCATGACAAAGTGATAAAATATTAAGCCATCCATACGAATCTAGAACTGTCCTCAAATGCAAAATCTGAAGGTACCTGGAATATAACTACATTAACTGAGACTGCGCCACAGGTAACGCTGTTTGCTGAATAAATTAGCTGCAGTGGCATACTACAAACCACTAGTAAATGCATTTTGTTTAGCTGAACTTAGTAGAATCATTGTTCAGCAGAAATGACAAACTATGACGGCTCACCTAACCAAACTGCGTGCCAAAACTCACAAAGCTTGCTAAGAAAATAGGCGCTGGTCTTGATTTGCAAATACTTGCCCAAAAGATGCCTAAAACAAGCATGAAGCACACATCCAATATACGCATCCAGACAATTCACTAGAATAGGTGAGGTACTGAGGTGACGTGATGACCTGAGGGGTCAACAATTATTGCCATCGATGCGCAATTTAAGCATTCACGGGGAGAACGACTAATCCATGGCAAGAATTGCGAGCATACTGTAGCTAGCGCGTCCAAAATCTAATAAATTCATTCGCTCATCAAAGAAAGCACAGACACGTATGCAGCAAGCCATCCACCAGCCAGGCAAACAAGAAGATTCGTGATATTGAAACAAAGAAATACTGGGATTAGGAACAATCCAATCTTATCGATCGGTATGCTAGGGTTCCTCCTTAACAGGCAGGCAGAGCCGCAGAGGCAGCAACGAGAGGACGCGAGGGAGGGAGCATCCTTCCTTACCAGGCAGGCAGGCAGCAACGAGAGGGGGGCAGGGAGGATCCGCCGGAGGGTCTGGCTTGCTTGGCTTGTTGCGGTGGAGGAACCTGGTGGATCGAAGAGGAAGAAGGCGAGTCCAGTCCACCTGCTGTTGGGTTGTGTTGGGCTTCCGTCCTCGTCCACACTGCTAATGATTGGACCCCCATCCACTCACTTTAGAGAGATGCTCAGAACAACTCGAGCAGGGCCTCTGTACGGGCCTCTACTCCAAAATTTAGAGGCTTGGAGAAAAACACAACTCCAGCCAGACCTTCAAATGGACCTGCATTTTGTATAGCCCTCCAAATCTCCCCTCCAAGCCTCCATTCCTAGAGGCCCTCCAATTCCCCATCCAAAAGTGGGAGAGAGAGGTAGATGCGGTAAATGGTGGGCCCACGGAGAAATAGAGGCCCGAGTTCATATGCCCACTGGAGTTGAGTGTTTATTTTAGGCATCTATTTTTTAGAGATGGGCCTGCAAATAAGTTTTGAAGGCCTCAATTTGAAGGGCTCCACTGGAGTTGCTCTTAGCAACAAAAGGCCGGGCTATGATACATGGTACAATCAAAAAGCAACCTTTTCAAATTAATAGTCAGATGCACAAATATATAGAGAATAAAATAAATAGATATCTCTTCCTTGTTCAACTAAATTAATGTTTTGGATGTTGGTATGTGTATCTTTCAATATACCTTATTTCATACTCCAGCCGGCCGATTTCGCAGGCACCAGCGTGTTTTGTAATTCACAATGTAGAATGTAAACCAATACACAAGACATTAGATAATGTATGTCATTAAACGTGACAAAATACTTTACGTGGTTGGATAATGAGTAACGGATACATCACGCATACATAATACATGTAAATTACAAGCACTTGGCAAATCCTAACGCATGACATGCAAACCGCAGCTAGGCACCTGGTGCTACAATTAATCTCAGTCCCAACAACTCGTAGTTCACGTACTACAATCGTACATATAAGGAACCTAACTAGGAGCTAGGCACCTGGTGCTACGATTAATCTCAGTCCCAACTACTCCTAGTTCACGTACTGCAATCCTACATATAAGGAACCTAACTAGCTAGGCACTTGTATATGCTCTCACTCAAACTTTTTGGTATATATAGATACTTCCATCCTTTTTTTACCATAAAATCCTTTAGAAGCTCATCTTTATCTATCGATGAGAGGGTCAACAATGATCTGTATTGTGCTTGTCCGTATTTTAAATTTGGCGAACAGTTCCCCTTCGACTGTCTAAGTGAGGAGATCATAATGAGCCAATAAAGTCAACATAGTGCGCCAGGGGTATGGCGATGATAGTGAGCGTTACACAACAGCAGCATGAAGATCCTGATATTACAGTCCTTCTAGTCTAAATACCTTTTTTTACATGATAAAAGGTATAATAGTACCAGCAACATATATATAATTTATGAAGAACAGTGTGTCTATAGTACAAATTTGATGTAAACTCATTAATAACAATATCAAGATCAATATTGTCAAATATATTATTTTAAATGTTGGAATCCGTTCAATACGCTAAGGCGTTTGGCTATGGTGATATGGAGCGACGAGGGTGAGGATGACAGTGTGCCTCAGAAAAGAGAAGGTTTGGGTGACGCATAAGGTGACGCCGCAAGAGTGCAAACACAATTCAACGTCTTGCTGATACAATGTTACGGCAATTGACGTCTCGGTGATTCAAGTAACCGCGTTGATGTGTTCCTTCTCTCATGCCTCCCTATCTTTTTTCTTCGACTCCTCATATGACGCGATGTCTCGAGACTTGAGTCCTCGATCGTTGGCTCTGAGAGTCAGAATCACAACTTCTATAGAAGAAGTTTGCCTATTGTAGATCCTCGACAAAGTTTGTGCGCTGCTCTACTAGAACCTAGGCATCTGGCTTGGGGCTGGCATGGGGCAAGACTGGCATACATGACATGCTACGCATATTGGTTGTTGATTGTTGAGGCTCCTTTGCTATACGATTAGGACATGCATGTTTATTGGACAACTGATGCCGTAATAGATACCATATGAAATATATAATAGACATGATACATATTCGTACATTTTCTTTATTTATAAACTTCAAATAATATAAATTTCTGTTGATTATTCTCTCCATAAATAACTAATATCTTGGTTGGGGTACCATTTCAAATCTACGTTGTAAAGTTCTTTCTATCTTGAGTTCTTAACACATGATGCAATTAAATTGATTTGTCTCCATAAAGTAACAAACATTTTTCTATATTTTATAACAAAAGATATATACCAATATCTAAAACATCATTTACTTATGATGCTATGCTTAATGCAGTAAATGGTATATTTTAGTAAAAAATAGCCAAAGATATAACCGGAGGAAGTGGATTCCAGGGTCCATATTTATCCGGTCCACCCGGTTGGGTTGCGTCTGGTCGGGCCGAGGGCAAATCCGAATCCCCCCAATCTTGGAGTCTTGTCCAGAGGGGAGGAAGCAAACGGCGGCGGAGATGGTGGGCCCAGGAGGAGCACTCGCCGCGGCCCCGCGCCTTGTCTTCCTCCTGCTCGTCTGCTTCCCCGCCGGGGGCGCCCGCGCCTCCCCCGCCACCGACGCGCTGCGCCGCGTCACCCCGCGCGCTGCCGCCGGCGGCCTCTGCGAGCAGCTGCTCCTGCCGCAGGGTTACCCGTGCACCGAGCACACTGTACGTACTTCATTCCCGCTGCCTGCTCTTGATGTCTTCGTTTTCTCGCAGTCGAGAATTGGTTCTTTGTGAGTTTGTGCTTTATTGTTGGGGGCCGAATCGTTAGCATCCCAATCAGAATCGGTTGATTGGGCGGTGACTAGGTCCCAAACTCCGAACTGATTTCAGCGAGGCAAGGCATGCCCAAAGCGGGCAGGGAATGCCGGAATGGTGTTCCGAATTCAGATAGCCAACCGGATAATTGTGTTCCTGTATTGTATCTACGGCTGATTAATCACCGGAACCAAACATGCTGAGGGAAGAATCAATAATTGCTTCAATTCCAATTGGAGTTGCCGTACAACCACCAAACTCTGTGTCTCAGGTCCCTTTCCAAGAAATGGAATGCAATGGCAACATGCCAAGGCCTGTCTCAATACGTAAACTAGTGGCTTCCATAGTTCCATTTGTGGCTTACCTACACTGATCAGAGCAAAGTAGCTTCTATCCTTGTTTTCCACTCCAAGCAAATGACAAACTTTGTGACAGACTTTGCGGACACTTTTGTAATCAGAGTTTTGAGGCCCGGTTTAAAGGGACAAGAAACTTGTGATCACAATCACAATATCTGACACCACTGTGTGCATGTGCATACTGTGAATCGTGAACCAAATGCTGCTCACATTCATCTCCTATGAGCTTGCATGTCCACACTTTCATATTCTCTGTTGCGTCACATGCCTTCCATGGTTTTATGCTGCTTGTTCACTCTTTAAGCTTCACCACAAGTTGTTTACCTGTGCCAAATAAAGGCTTCATTACTCTAGTCATATTACGACCATCTTCTTGCCATCTGTGTTTTTCCACCATTCCTACTGTTTAAGTTCTTTGAGTAAGAAGTCTAACCTGTGACAGAAGACTCTTCTGTTACTAATTTTGTTAAGTTTATTTGCTGCTCTTTTTTATTCTCAAGGATGTTAACTTAGCTTTTTTTGCAGGTTGAAACGGATGATGGCTTCCTTTTGTCTCTTCAGCATATTCCGCATGGCAAAAATGGAGTAGTAAATAATGCCAGAACTCCAGTTTTTCTTCAGCATGGTCTTTTTCAGGTTTCTCCTCGTTACAGCTATATGCATTTTTTTATATAGACCTCATCGTATCAAGATTGTTGTCAGTCTGACATATCTGGATATTTCTTTGAACAAGGTGGTTTTTAGGTTCAGTTATGTCATGGCATTACCTTTGCTTTCATGCCATCATTCTGTTCTCAAACTGTGTTACTTTATCCAAATCCTGGACAGGGTGGAGATACATGGTTCATAAATTCCAATGAACAATCGCTTGGATACATTCTTGCAGATAATGGTTTTGATGTTTGGATTGGAAATGTCCGTGGTACACATTGGAGTAAAGGCCACTCTACTCTCTCTGTTCATGACAAGGTGAGTGTACTCCATAGGAAATTACACTGTGAACTCTTCACAAACAAACAACAAAAATTATAAACCTTCCGACGTCTCCAATCACTAAACTGCATGCTAGCAAAACAAAAACATGATGGGAGTGGGACTATGTTGAAAGATTGAAGCCACGAAAGAAAAATAGATCTGTGTGGTTATAATTTTGATGAAATAACGCCTATCTAGTGCCCATGGTGCTTTAAGCAACAACCATGAAGTGCTTGCTAACTGATCGTATCTATGGTTTGCTGTATGATCTAACTGACTTCTGTGGTAACATTGCAGCTTTTCTGGGATTGGAGTTGGCAAGACCTCGCTGAATATGACCTTTTGGCAATGTTAAGCTATGTATATACAGTTACACAGTCTAAAATTTTATATGTGGGACATTCACAGGTATACCTTCTACTGGGTTAGATTGAATCAAATTATTGCCATTATATTAATAACAAGCATATGTTTTCGTAGGGAACTATTATGGGCCTGGCTGCATTTACAAAGCCTGAAATAGTAAAGATGATTAGCTCTGCTGCACTTCTTTGCCCCATTTCTTACCTTGATCACGTCAGTGCTAGTTTTGTTCTTAGAGCAGTTGCCATGCATCTTGACCAGGTGATATACTATGGTCCAAAAGAATCCACCAAGTATATGCCAGTAACTTCTGAACTGACATAAGGTGCCCATTTTCCACAGATGCTTGTTACTATGGGTATCCATCAGTTGAACTTCCGGAGGTATGGAAATTTACCTGGCTTTTCCTTTTCCCTTGGGTGTGATAATTGTATTTAACTGATTCCATGAGCAGTGAAATGGGTGTACAAATATTAGATTCTTTGTGCGACGCTGAACGCTTGGACTGCAACAATATGTTGTCTTCAATAACAGGTTTGCATCGCCACATAATTTTTCTATTTGTTACTTGGAGATTTTAATTTGTATTGATTGAGAAGCCTGATGTATACGGTCCAAAGATAAGTTATGCTTGGTAGAATAGTGGAATGGTGGCGTTCCCATTATATCAAGAAACCAGAACATCATATCTTATGAGGTAAGATGATAGGAACAGCGAAATATTAGCATAACCTGTCGGTGAACTGTATGAAAAACGATATAGACGTTTTGCAGCATCACCTAAATACCAAGCATGGTTATTTGTGGCGTTCAAGCTTAATTTATTACCATCCCTGCTTCTCTACAGTGCTGCCATGATAAACCTTAGCCTTAAGAGTGGAAAATCATTATAAGGTTTGAGAGGCATTATGAGAGAGGAAAGGTAAGCAAGGAAGTATTTGATAGCCTCCATAGTAGAGATATAGTCACAACAGCGATGCATGAATGCCACTTTGCTCCACTTTATGATCCATGCTGCAGTTTTCACCTTAGCTTCACCTTTCAAAAAATTCTACATATATAGTAGACCTACAGATTGTTTCTGGAGCAGCCTTGCAGTTCAAAGACATAATAATAGCCTATGCCTCTCGACTTGCTTGACTTAAGGAACATTAGTTAAGCAGCATGTTGTCATTTTTCCCTACAAATGTCACTTAGCGTCGTCTCTCAAACATTCACCTATAGTCACTTTTCATGGAGCCATACAGCTTTATGTATTGTATAAGAAGCAAAGAATCAACTTCACATACTGATAGCTCACCTCACAATTGTTTTTTGGATAATTAGCCCAATACTTACTCGGTAAATTCATGGTATGGGATCCGTTATGCAGCTTACTGTACAGTTGCGTAGGACATAGGCTGTGCGGTAAAGTTGAGGTGATTCAGCATGGTGTCAGGCACACTTCTTTACTCTTTTTGTACTTTAGACGCCCAGACATACTTCAGGGAGAGTTGGTGGGACCAAAGGAGCAATAGTTTTTCCTTTCTTAGGAGGGGACTGTGCTTTAAGCAGTTGGTGGTATTTTTGCTGAATGAAAATTATTACATGTGAACATTGCTGAAAGCTATCTATATAGTGACATTTCTTCTGCATGTAGCTAGTTTACTGAAATAATTTCCCAGTAAGCTTCTTTTCAATGTGATAAAACAAAGGACTGATTTTGGATAGCTCGCTAGGTCACACCTTAGCACACTTCGATTTCATATGAAAAATCGTCATGATTTTCAAATAGATATTTCTAAGTAAGTATAAACTCCTAATCTTCAATAGTAGTGGGGCTTTTGTATGGTACAAGCAAACATTTATTTTTTTTACATTTTTTATATGGTGGCGCACAAGTTAGCATCTCGAAAGAAAATTAACTGTAATATTTTAATTTATCTGTATTGGAAGGCTACATCAACTAGCTTGGGACAAAAGGCTATGTTGTTGTTGTTGTTGTGGAAGGCTACATCAATGTTATCGCGCCCGTGCAGAGACCAAAATTGATCACAATGGAATGAATGGATGAATAAAATTGAAACGCTTTAGTGTGGTTGCTTATGTGTTGTAGCATATTTGGGTTGATCTATGATTTGTTCAATATAATTTACACCCTTTATTTTAGGTGCAAACTGTTGCTTCAATTCATCACGGATTGACTATTATTTGGAGTATGAACCCCATCCATCATCAACAAAAAATCTGCGCCATCTTTTCCAAAGTATGTTTTCTCTTGCTAATTCTTAAATTGTCAAGGCAGTTTGCCATTTCCGCAAATCATGTACCACATTAGTGCAAGATATTGTTGAATTTCTTATTTGTCAATGCTACTGGAGTGTATATTGTTTACAATCTATTCTAAGACAAATCATTTTGTTGCTTCATCATGCAGTGATTAGGAAAGGTACATTTGCAAAATACGACTATGGATGGGTCGGGAACCTAGGGCGCTACGGCCAGCTGCACCCTCCCCCATTCGATCTAAGCAGCATACCAGAATCACTGCCAATATGGATGGGATATGGGGGCCTTGATGCACTGGCTGATGTCACAGATGTTGCGCGCACCATCAAAGAGTTGAGGTCAACGCCAGAGCTTCTGTACATTGGTGACTATGGCCACATTGATTTCATCATGAGCGTGAAGGCGAAAGATGATGTTTACGTTGACTTGATGAGGTTTCTAAGGGCCCAGCAGGGAATGCACAGCAGCTATTAGGACGCACTCCTTTACATCTTTACATTGTGACAGTACAACTATGTAAATATGTATATAAGCTAGCTTGTATAAACGGCAAGCCCAAACAATCAATAGTGCTCGTGTGTGGTGTTGATTGTTATCCATTTCCTGTATTGCGTTCTTAGTACGCTAGATATACTGGTGTATCAAGAAAATGTAGCACAAGCAATTTGGCTTATTTTGCGCCAATTGCGTGCTTGCATTTGGGAAGCAAACGGAGTTGTAAATATAACTTGACCTGTATTATTTACCGGCTCTTGTTTTATTTACATGGAAGTCATGCTATTGGATCGTCTTCATGGGAAAGAGAGGAAGCGAAGTCATATAGGTCAGTCCTAGACTACTTTTCCTCGAATGCTTAATAGAGCGTTTGGACCTCTTAGTGATGCCTACATCATTCACGTTCTGCACTTCCCTATCTGCAACCCTGTCTCCACAGAATGCTGGTTGGCATCTGATTCCAAATTCCAAACTTTCAAATTTCCAACGGCTGGTATTCAGGGCTATTCATTCTATCAATCGTATTCTAAGACCAAATATCTTTTTTTAGGAATCTAAGACCAAATATCGACATCTATAAACACAGTGCTAGTAAAAAGAAAAAATGTTAGGATCCTTTGAGACGCAGAAATTTTACAGAAATAGCACATGAATTTTATAGAAAACAGTTCGAACAGATACTACCACGTTCCAAAGGGGGTCTAAGCCTATTATTAGACTTGAAATGGCTGGGCTTATAAATACTCTCCAAAAACGCCGTTTAATTTTTTGGCTAGGCCCAAACCCAGCCCATCTACGTGGATGGGCATCAATCCCCCCTTCCGGCCTGTTTCCGTACTTCGTGATCCAACGAGAGCTCGGAAGGCACCGAGCGAAGGCTTAATGGCAATGAGGACGGCGGCGCTCCTCTTCCGGCGCCGGGCCGCCGCCGCCGCCACTCCAAACCCGCTAAAACAGTACGTCGCCGGTCTATCCACCGCAGCAGCGCACGATGCTCTAGACGACGGCGGTCGCAGTGGCTGTGGGGAGGGGAACAAGAAGCGGTGGGTGGAGCTCCCTCCCTTCGCGCCGCTCGATGCCAACGCCGCCGCGCGAGCCATTTCCCGAGGGGATGGAGGAGAGGGTGCATGCTCCAACGCCACGGCGATCAAGTGGGTCCGGCGCTGCTGCCCGCACATGCCGGCGTCGTTGGTGCAGAAGCTGTTCCGCCTCCGCAAGGTGCGTGCACCACGTGCTCGAGCAAATGCTCCACTGCCTGTCCTCCTCCCTCTCAGTTAATTCACATGTCTTGGAAAGCGAAACTGTTAGCAAGTAAGCCACGCCATGGTGTGTGCCTGGCGTGCATCGCGTGTGCGCGCGTGTGTCTGTTAGTTGAACGTGTGTGTGTGCGCGCGTTCAGTTAGCTTGTTAGGATTTGATCGAGTCTGTAGGGTGTTCGTTGGTGCACGAGTTCGTGCTTGTGTCCGGGTCCAGCGACAGGAAGAACGGCACACCAGGTTGGATGCCGGTGCGGCCGCGGTTCAGGGCGTGGCGAGCACGTCGTGCGGCGCGTGCTGTCTCGCCTGTTTGGAAGCAAGGAAGACCGAGTCGAGGAGGGTCGCAGCGGAAGCGTGATGGGCTGGCTAGCGGATGAGGATGGAGACCGGTTCTTGCGTGGAGTTGGTTGTTGGAATAAACCACGCCTAGGGTCTGTCCATGGCGTGGAGAGTCCGTGTCAGCGCGTGTGGCGCGCGCGCCGCGTTCATCGTGTATGTGCGGGTGTTCGCGGTGCTTAGGTCATTAGGTTCGGTCGAGTCGTAGTCAGGGGTGTGTCTGGTGTCCAGTGGTGCGTGAGTATGTGCTCCGAGGGAGCCATGGACCTAGATCGAGTCGGAACGCCGGTGTGGCCGCGTTCCAGGGGCGAGCGACGTGTTCACGCTCGTTTCGGTCAGTCAGAGCAGCTGGAGGATAAGCTCGTGGCGCTGTGCGATTACGTGCACGAGTATGTGCTTGTGTAGGGACGTGTCGCAGGTGGAGGCAGGACGGCGCAGGTTCGGCCGCGTTCGGGTCCACTCCGAGCCATGGCAAGCTCGTGTCCAGCGTGCTAGTGCCGTTCGAGCGGCCGGGGCGTTCGTCGCCATTATCGAGTGCTTGCACTGTTCATCTTCTTCCTCCGTCCGTGCGCGAGTGAGAGAGCAGTGAGCTTGATCGAGGGTTGCAACTCCAACAATTGGTACCAGAGGTAGGCTAGGGCGAGGCGAGGGCGGTCTGCTGGTGCATGTTCTACAGCGGAACGGTGAGCCCACCTCGACAGCCGGCGAACAAGAAGCGCGTGGTCCCGCGGCGGAGTGCGGCAGCGACGACCATGGCGGGCGACGGCGAGAAGACTCCTCCAGGCTCTCCGAAGAAGCCGTCCGGCGGCAAGGGCGGAGATGGCGCTAGCGGCAACGGGAAGGGGGAGATCGTGCGCGTCGATCGTGAGATCGGCGGCGGGGTGAACTGGCCGAAGCTCACCAAGACCAACTACACACAGTGGTCGTTGGTGATGAAGATCAAGATGCAAGCGCGCAACCTCTGGGAGGCAATCGAGCCCGGCGACGTCATGCTGCAGGAAGATCGCATGGCGCTCGACGCCATCACCAGTGCCGTGCCGGACGAGATGGTGGCGACGCTCGCGGTGAAGGAGACGGCGCTCGAGACGTGGAACGCGGTCAGGGACATGCGGATCGGCAGCGAGTCGGTGAGGAAGG
>OAMR01001192.1:67986-84981 GCA_900205405.1 Echinochloa crus-galli
GCGGCTTCAAGGTCTTGTCGCGGAGCTCGGAACGGTGGGGGATACGATCGAGCCGAGCAAGGTGGCGGAGAAGCTGCTCCGAGTTGCCCCCAAGCGGCTCTCGACGGTGGCGGTCGCGATCGAGGTCACGACTGACCTCAGCAAGCTGACCGTGGAGGATGTCGGTGGGCGGCTGCGCGCGGCGGAGGATCGAGCAGCTGAGGACAACGAGGTGGCGCCGGAGAACACCGAGGGCAAGCTCCTGCTCACCATGGAGCAGGGGGACGCGCATCGTCGGGAGCGCCGGGAAAAGGACCGCGAGCGGGAGCGCGCGCGGTGCCGGCGGGCGCAAGAAGAAGGAAGGCCGTGGCGGCGGCCATGAAGACAGCAGTGACGACGACGACGGGACAAGCAGCGTGCGTTCGGGCGCAAGCGGGAGTCGTCGTGGCGGCGGCAGGGGGAGGTGCTTCAACTGCGGCGTTCGTGGCCACTTCTCCAGGGAATGCCTGAAGCGCAAGAAGGAGGCGGCGATGTTCGGTGAGGCCGAGCAGGAGCCGACGCTCCTGTAGGTCGCCGTCGTGGTGTCGTGGTTTAGGGGGAGAATGTTGGAATAAACCACGCCTAGGGTCTGTCCATGGCGTGGAGAGTCCGTGTCAGCGCGTGTGGCGCGCGCGACATGTTCATCGTGTGTGTGCGGGTGTTCGCGGTGCTTAGGTCATTAGGTTCGGTCGAGTCGTAGTCAGGGGTGTGTCTGGTGTCCAGTGGTGCGTGAGTCTGTGCTCCGGGGGAGCCATGGACCTAGATCGAGTCGGAACGCCGGTGTGGCCGCGTTCCAGGGGCGAGCGACGTGTTCACGCTCGTTCCGGTCAGTCAGAGCAGCTGGAGGATAAGCTCGTGGCGCTGTGCGATTACGTGCACGAGTATGTGCTTGTGTAGGGACGTGTCGCAGGTGGAGGCAGGACGACGCAGGTTCGGCTGCGTTCGGGTCCACTCCGAGCCATGGCGAGCTCGTGTCCAGCGTGCTAGGCGGAAGCAGAGGGAGACCGATTCATGCGGGCGGCAGCTGCGGAAAAGCACCACTTGGCGAGCGGAGGAGCCCAGGACTTGGTCTCGCGTGGAGTTCGTGCTCCGGAGCGCTGATAAGGCCGGATCGCCTGGAGCTAGTGCGTGCGTGCGTGCGCGCGCGGGAAGCTCGGGGCAGTGGTGGCGTGCGCGTTGTGGAGCCTACAAAAGGCATTGTGATCCCTCTGTAATTATTGAGTCGCATTGCTAGGATCAATAACAAGCCAACATACAGGCCGTTCGAGCGGCCGGGGCGTTCGTCGCCATTATCGAGTGCTTGCAATGTTCATCTTCTTCCTCCGTCCGTGCGCGAGTGAGAGAGCAGTGAGTTTGATCGAGGGTTGCAACTGCAACATTGGTTGCTCACGTACGAGAAGAAGCCGGAGTCTCCAGGGACGTGCGTGCGTCGGTGCCGAGCTTGCCGGAGATGGTGGCGTGGGCGCTATGCTGTCTAGGCCCATAAATAATCTTGTAATCCTTGTGTTCTGAGTCGAGCCGAGTCCATTGGGTTGAATAGAAAGCCAACATACAGGCCGTGTGGCGGCCGGGGCGTTCGTCGCCATTGTTGCGTTTTACTGTTCATCTTCTTCTTCCTCCGTCCGTCGCAACATGTGAGAGCTAGAGAGAGCGAGGCGAGGGGGAGCTACGGGAACGCGCGTTCCTGGGCGGTTCCAACAATTGGTATCAGAGCTGGGGGTGCCGGTGGTGGCCGGCACGAGGCGGCATTCAAGGCGGCGTCGGGTACAAGCTGGAGTTCGCCGGCGACTGCGATGCAATGAAGCTCCGGGCCGTGTGTCGGCCTGTGGAGGTGTGCGGTGATGTGGCTGTCTTCGGAGGCGGCCGAAGGAGCCACGAGCGTGAAGGGCTCGACGGCGTGTGTCGCCGGAGCCGGAGAAGAAGGCGTTCGGCGCCTGAAGTTCGCAAGTGTGCCGGCAGTGGTGGCGTGGCTCCACCGCAAGGGATCGTGTGGCGATTCTTGCGGTGATGGAGGAGACGTCAGCCAGTTCGCGTTCGTGCGCGACGGCATCGTTGACGTGTGGCGCCGGCGGCGAAGGAGCTCAGCGTGTGGCGCTGAGCAAGAAGGCTACGAGGTTCGACGGCGCGTGAGTTCGTGCTCGCGTTCGAGTCCGTCGTGTCAATGCTTGAGTATGAGCTCGAGCTAGCGCCGTGGCAACATTCGTGGTGGAACGCCGGTGTGGCCGCATTCCAGGTCGACGAAGCGGAGCACGCCTGTTCCGGTCAAGTCAAGCAGCGGGAGGATGAGCTCGTGATGGCAGGCGACGTCGTGCACGAATGTGTGCTTGTGTTGGGGCGCGTCGCAGGCAGAGACGGGTCGGTGCGCCAGGTTCGGTGCCGGCGCGGCCGCACGTCGTGGCGAGCTCGTGCCCAGGCCTTGCTGTTCGTGCGGCAGGCAGTTGGGAGTCGCTGTTTTGGCGGGCATGGCGGTGCCGACGATGAGCCGACGCTCCTGTAGGGCAGGACCGTGCGGCGGAGTCGTGGCTTAGGGGGAGATTGTTAGCAAGTAAGCCACGCCATGGTGTGTGCCTTGCGTGCATCGCGTGTGCGCGCGTGTGTCTGTTAGTTGAACGTGTGTGTGTGTGCGTGCGTTCAATTAGCTTGTTAGGATTTGATCGAGTCTGTAGGGTGTTCGTTGGTGCACGAGTTCGTGCTTGTGTCCGGGTCCAGCGACAGGAAGAACGGCGCACCAGGTTGGATGCCGGTGCGGCCGCGGTTCAGGGCGTGGCGAGCACGTCGTGCGGCGCGTGCTGTCTCGCCTGTTTGGAAGCAAGGAAGACCGAGTCGAGGAGGGTCGCAGCGGAAGCGTGATGGGCTGGCTAGCGGATGAGGATGGAGACCGGTTCTTGCGTGGAGTTGGTTGTTGGAATAAAACAACATGTGAGAGATAGAGAGAGCGAGGCGAGGGGGGAGCTGCGGGAACGCGCGTTCCTGGGCGGTTCCAACAGAAACATGATAAACTTCGTGTTCGTCTTGTGATCTTTCATGATTAGATAATTGCTTGATCCTTATGGATGATGCATTGATAGTTGTTTTATGTCCCAGCATGCGCAAAAGACTTTTAAAATGTTTGTACAATGAGTATGGACGACCATGCGTACAAAATAGAGTTACATAATAAAATTCATCTCACATTGGATGCAAATTTAGGCCTCATGCAGAAATTTCACTCAGTAGTATGTTCACAAAATAATGTTTTCAAAGAGGATCGGACAATAGAGGATCAACGAAAAATCATAGGGGTAGGCATTTACTAACGTAGAGTTCCAAATCTGGACTCGTCATTAATTAAATATACAGAAATATTCCAAAACGAGACACTCTTTTTCTATGATCACCAATATTTACTTCAATATAAGGAAAATGACATAGTATAATTTCTTCCAAGCTGAGTGTTTATGGAGGGCACAAATCATTGATAGATATTTTTTTTGGTAAGCATGAGGTACTTGGCTCAAATGCAGTAGATTACCACCCCTTTTGTTCTTTACTTATCTCCTAGTATTTCTTTTGCCCTCGAGTGCTGCTCCATGAAGTTACACTTTATTCTCTAAGAGAATATTTCTTGTGCAGTGTACTCACTATATTTCACAATTGCAGGTTAAGAGGAATCTTCTGGATATGTGTTCCTTAAATCCTTTTACACGAACTTCTACTCTTCACATAACAATGGTGATTAGATAAAAACTTTGCCTTTGTCTAGTATATAAACCTATATGTATATGTAATTGTCAGATTGAATTAGGAACATTTTCTGGTTGCTGTGCTGTGATGATCTAGGATGGCGATCTTTACTAATTCTAGAAATATTGTTTTGTTATGAATCCTAAAATGATGCTCATAACCAACTCTCACATGCATATCTAGAAAGAAACAAGTGCTTTCGGAAAACCCACCACAATTCCAAACAGATCCTTGTAAATTTAGGTTGGTGCACAGAGTTGCTCTACTAAGTATTGAATTTTGTGGACTTTCCACTCTATCCTTTGCCCTTGAGAATTTGATACTCAATATTTCACGGGAATTTGGTTCATGGGGCCACATGTTTGTGAAATAGTGGATTAATAAAAAACTTGACCTGCGGGGGGTAAGACAACCTGCGGGGATTGTTGCTAAGAGAAGACCTTCTCACACAGGCCGAGAAAACCCCCGAACCCCTGCCCCACCCTTACATAGTGGAACCGTTGCCCATGTGAGACGACCAACGACTTGGGCCAGGCCTTAGAACTGTGCTTTGGTGTGGTGACTGAGGAGTGCTACTGAGACCATCTAACCAATCCAGCTAGAGGCCCGTTCGTGTGAAATAGTGGATTAGCAAATCATGTTTTTTTGCGAGTAGCAAATCATTTTCCTTTAATTATGACCTATCTTCCATAGTACTATTACTCAAGTGGGAAATTTGGTAGCTTGTCATCATGGTTTATAATTTATATGATGCAATAGCAATCACTGACCAAATAATGAATTAGTGACTTGGACCATCAGCAACAAAGTTTCAATGTAATGCCTCGGTTTTCAGAAATTTCATTTTGTATTTTAGCAATTATTAGGGCCATCTAGTTCACATTTTCTTTGTTATTTGTGAAGTTTGTGGAGGAACAAACCTTTATCATTGTTTTTTCTTTTCTTTCCGTTCCTGCAATGTTGTGGCTCTCAATTTTTTTTCATGCATCCATATTGTATCATCTGATTTCACAAAGTCTGGTTCTTTTACACTGCATCCTGCACACATGTATCATGCTTTGATGTAGTTTTTTATGGTCTATTGCCAAAGAAAAAAAATAGCATGGACGAAGAACAGCCAATGACATTATAAAGGAAGACAATGTTTAGTTGTAGCCCAATGAAGTTATAGATCACAATGTTTTGTTGAACTACGCACGAGAACTGTGCGAGATCAGTCTTTTGACTAGTATTGAGTCCTCCCTTGCATCATGTGACCTTATTTTAATTCCTTGAAAGGTTTCAGCAAAAGATGAACTTGTGCCTGGTGATATTCTATTTCTACCAGTAAACATTCAAGAATCTTCTGTTGCTGAGAAGACCAAGAAATTCGGTAACAAGAATGAGATCGATTTTCTACGCAGTCTTGAGATCTACAAGGTGTAAATCTATATTTATTTTTTCAAAGATATGTGGATTAGATTGTACGGTAAATGACCATATTGGCATCTGTTTTTTTTTTCAGGATAGGGCCATCATCGTGCTCAATAAACCACCTGGAATGCCAGTGCAAGTAGATAATTATATATCATGTTCCTGCAGTTTCATAAAAAATTCAGCTCCTATCTAAAAACCTTTTTGCTTCTTAATTCTGAAGGGTGGTGTTGGCATAAAAAATAGTATTGATATACTGGCCCCGATGTTTGAGGACAGTTCTTCTGAAACACCTCGACTGGTGAGTTTTGTATGCTGCAGTTGCTACTCACTTGCAGTGTGCATGGTACATGCATATTATTGTGCAAAACTGTTGTATCATCTTAACTAAAAAAGCTGTTACTTCCTTCAATGAGATAGAAGTGTAAACTGAAATATGCTTTGAAGAGCTCTACAGCCCTATAGCTTTATAAAACCAGTGTGCAGAATTTGAAGGTCCAATCAGAATAAGATGTCTAATAAGATTAAATTAAGTAATGTCCTGTGAATATCATTCTTGTAGCCTTCTCTTAATCAAATCTTACATTCACTAACAAAACGCAATG
Source organism: Echinochloa crus-galli (assembly GCA_900205405.1). Lineage (NCBI taxonomy): Eukaryota > Viridiplantae > Streptophyta > Magnoliopsida > Poales > Poaceae > Echinochloa > Echinochloa crus-galli. Next base: position 73,746 of record OAMR01001192.1, read on the forward strand.
TTTTTTTTTGTTAAAAAACACTCTGTTTTTTTTACTCTGTGTTTTAGGTGATAGTTTGCCTAATATTGCTTTTGGAGAATGGAGGGTAACAACTGCCAAGAAAATAACCATTCTAATAGTGGTTTAGGTCCTTCCATTATTACTAGGGCTGGATATCAAGACTGGAAACCTGCTCTCCATCTCAAGCATAAGCACTTAAAGTGTGTGATTGATAAAATTGTTTCAAGAACCTAGACAAAATGTAGCGGCCATTTGGCTATCATCTCTTTCCACAGTGCACAAATCGGTGCTAGGGAAGAGTTGATTATTGCTTATTTAAGTACACTTTGTGTGAGGCATTAAATGTCACATACTAGAGGAGTTAATTGGCGTTAGTGCTAAGTCATGTAATCTAGTAGTAACCTGGCGTAAGGGTCAGCAGTATGGGATGACATGTAGTCATGTAAACACAAAGACAGGCTTATGAGGGTGGCATTGTTATTGTTAGAGTATAGATGGTTAGGATAATCCCGTACTGCTTATGCACTCACGGGAGGTGCCCTTTGTACTCTCATATATACCGCCCTAGGGGCTCATTGCAATACAACCAATCGACCACGGTCATACGCATCCTACCTTGCTTACATGGTATCACGAGTTAGGGTTTCGACCTAGGCTCAAGGCTTCCGCCGCCGCCGCGCCGCCCCCGGGGAGAGATCGATCTCCGCCGGGGGCAGCGCCCTCGTAGGATGCGTCGCGGATCCCCTGATCCGCGCCGCCGTCGCCGTCAACCAGGAGTAGAAGGGCGCACCTCCTCTCGCCGCCATGGCTGCGTCGTTCGTCAGCGTCGCCATGGCCCGCCTTGGGCCGCTGCCGCCCCGCGCCGTCGTCCCCGGCACCGCTCGGCTTCCCCGCCCCTCCTGCGCCTCCGGCCAGCCCCTCCCACAGCCGCCGCATCTGGCGTTCGCGGCTGGAGGGGAAGCGTCGGACTCGCCGTCGGGCGGACGGGCTAAGCACCGCCGGTCGTCGTCTCCGCCGGGCCGCCGCGTCGTGGTCCGGCCCCCGTCGCCCTCCCTCGTCGGCTCTCCTTCGCCAAGGATTCGCCGCCACCCTCGGAGTCCGCTACGCGCACTCGAGCTTGTACCCGGAGATCTGCTGCTGTGTTTTTCTTAGGTTTTCCCGATTTGCTATCGGGTTTGCGTCGCCCTGCCGTTCGTCGCCGTTCATCGCGCGACTCCCGAAAGACGAGGTCATGCTGCGCCTTCTCAGGCTGCAGCGATGACGCTCATGATCGAGCCTCTACCGCCGGTGCCGCCGCCTTCGCGGTGGCGGTGCCGCATCGCCCGGAAGACCACTCGACGCCCCGGTTGACCGCACCGGCACGTCTCCAGCGCCGCCCGTCGGCGACTCAGCGCCACTCGACGCCTCCGACGGGCCACTCGGCGCCCCCCGGCGCCGCCCGTCGGCGACTCAGCGCCTCAACCCCGCGTCTTCAGTCGACCATCCTAGGGCCACACGCTTCACGCCGCAAACTCGCAGACACCGCCGCCGATGTGCTGACCGACGACAGTAAGCCGCGCTCTTAAGCTGCGCCATCGTCACCGCCATCCTGCCGCACCGTCCTGCTGATCCTGCCTGGCAAGAAGCTGCGCCCTCCACTTCAGGCTTCAACCACGACCACCTCGACTTCGGCTACCTCAGCACTAAGGGGCTATCAGCTGCATGAGTCTCCAGTCAAAGCATTCGCACCGGCGTTCCGACTGCGGGGGGATACGTCTCCATTGTTCTTCAGTCTGACCGTTCGTTTTGCTACCGCTACGACTGCGGGGGGATGTTAGAGTATAGATGGTTAGGATAATCCCGTACTGCTTATGCACTCACGGGAGGTTCTCTTTGTCCTCTTATATATACCGCCCTAGGGGCTCATTGCAATACAACCAATCGACCACGGTCATACGCATCCTACCTTGCTTACAGTTATATCAACCACAAACTGTAGATGGATGAACTAATCTGAAATGATCTGTCATTATCTCTTCTCCATTTTTCTCTGCCCATGTCTTTCTTCTTCCTGATTCCTCTTTATGATCTGACCGCAGATCCCATGCTAGTTCCAGTCTACACTCTAGTCCATCTCTTGTGACTTCAAACTGTTTTAAAGGAATGGTTTCTGTGGCCTGTGAACTTTTTTATATTTCGACATGCCATTACTGAGTGAAACAAAGAAAAAGGGCATCCTGGTAGGCATCTTAAGAAGCTACTGACTAGGTAGTCTTACATATTCTAAACCTTGTTTGATTCAGAGAAACAGAGGACGGCATGAATTTATCAAGGTAGAGTGGTAGATCAATCTCAAATTATTGAATTCTAAAGGAGCATGTTCTCTGAGATTATTCAAGCACTCTATATTGTTAGTGCCTCAGCAAGTATGCGTTATGTTGGTGCCATTTCACTTAACAACTAGTTTGTCAGTTGATGCATGACTTGCCTGTTTCTTAATGTTCTTTTTTTTTACTTCACAAGGTCCACAGGCTTGATAGGGATTGCAGTGGCGTCCTTGTTCTGGGAAGAACCCAACTTAGCGCTTCCATTATGCATGCTATATTTCGTGAGAAAACTGCTGATGCTTTAGCTGATGTAAGCTGAACATAATTTTTAAAACAATATTACTCAATTCGGCAGCATTTTGTATTCTTGTCCAACGGCAAGGTTATTATCTTCACACATATATTGACAACATTGTCCATTATGTCAAGGGTACTCAACAAGTATTGCAAAGAAAATATGTTGCGCTTGTTATTGGAAGACCTAGGCATCCCAAGGGTTTATTGTCAGCTCCACTTGCAAAGGTCTGTATGAATATTGTTACAATTGTTTACATTTATCTTAGTTATAGTTCAGAAATATGCACAACTCAATGACAATGGACTGAAAGTCTCTTGAACAACAATCCTAAACTCGGATTTCTATATCTGAAAGCTATTTAATTGTTAGGTATGAACAAATCATTTACTTGTCAGGCATCAAGCGTAATGCATATTTGATGTGTGGCACATCAGAGAGGGGGCCCTTTTGTTTTTCAGGGATGTTGTAACATTATACTTTTGAGTTTGGTTTGTTTTTATTGCCAACAAGAGTAATGAAAGTGACAGCAATGGCAGATGTCCTGACTTTATTTGCAAAATTGCAGTTAGTCATTTTTCTGATGGCAGGAGCCAAATTGCAGTTTCTTTGAGTGTCGAGTTTTCCATTTTGACTTGTTTCTTGTGGGTGAATTAATGATGAAGAGCTATGTAGGTATCATCCATTTACTATATTTTCATGTTCAATGGAGGTACCAATGCATGCAAACTTGTAGGGATTTCTGTCCAAAGGGAAAGAAGTCTTGTTGACCTTCTGAATTAGCAAGCTGTGCCTATTTAGCCTGAGAATACATAACTGCATACCTATGCCCCCTGAGGTGTTCTTTTGCCACTTTTGGTTGATGACATGGTGATTACTAAACAAATCGAATCTCATGACATGGTGACTACAGAACTGCATACCTATGCCCGCATGATATGCATTCATTGGTGAATTATGCTAAGTTAATCATTCTTGTGGGTAATTGCATTGTTCATTTGTGTTAGGTGGGATATTGTGGTTTCTGTGAAGTCTCTCGGTGAGTTTTGGTTGCCTTTTGGAATAGAACTCCGCTAATTTTGTTCTGTCACAAAAAAAATTCTTTTTCCCCTTGCATCTTTTGGAACTATGATCCATATCAGGACTCGTCCTTTTAATATGTTGCTTGCCGTTTCCTGCTGTTTCCATTGGTAGTATACTAGTATTTCATGGTGGTGCTTTGCACTTTCACAGGTTGTATTACAAGATGGCAAGTCAGAACGTCTGACTGTTTGTGCTGGTCCAAATACTGCCTCTGTCCAAGATGCTTTGACAGAGTACCGAGTGATTGAATCTTGTACGCAAGGTAGGCAAGAAAAAAAAAGTTGCCTGTTGACTCAAAAAAAAAGTTGCCTGTTGAAGAGCAAATGCTGTTTTTTACTGGAGAAGTAAATAACTGCTGGCCTGGAATAAGTAGCATGAGATACTGTAGAATTATTGGCCACTAATGCTGCTGATAAGAATAATGGCAAACAGCTATCAAATGATATGTGAACAAAAAACGAATTCAGTAAGAGAAAAATCTGAGCTATGCAGCAAGGTAAAACTGTAGTGTAATTAAGACACATTTGTCTGATCTGGTATTATTCTTTTATCATTGGTGATCCAGTTTAATGTTCCCTAGTGCTTTAAACTTAGGTTGCCCTTATGATTAGCCAGTAAGCTTAGCAAACAAAACAGATATCTGAATATAATTCATCATTTTATTGAGCACTGTTGTCTTTTTTTTTTCTAGTAATGTGTTTGGGAAATTATCAGTAAGTAGCAAAACCCATCCTAATATGGTATGAACTGCAATCACATAGATATCATATTATTGTGATTAAATAATATTGAAAGTTTGCTAATAATTGTAGGTTACTCATGGTTAGAATTATTTCCACGTACTGGAAGGAAGCATCAGGTAATTACAATAATCCTCAGTTATCTCCGAATAAGCTGGCATATCGTACTTGCAAGTTGCAATGTACCACGAAGCACTCTGAAAAACCTGCTCTTATTTTCTTCTTGAACTGAACCAGCTCCGAGTCCATTGTGCGGAGGTTCTTGGAACACCAATTGTTGGGGATTACAAGTACGGACGGCAAGCACACCAGAACTGGCCGCCTCTTCCCATGCCGCATGCAATCGATGAGGAAATGCTAAAGAAAAGGAAGCTTCCCTTTGGGCTTGCTCTGGGTGGCGGAAGCGTAGCTGAGGAGCAGCCTCAGCTGCATCTACACTGCAAGCAGATGATCCTTCCAGACATCTCAGAGGCCATGCAGCGGCTGCAGTCTTCAGATGCCAACCACGATTTCTCAGATCTTGAGAAACTCAGCTTTGTTGCACCATTGCCGTTGCATATGCGGTTGAGCTGGGAGATTTTGAAGTCTGTAGGCAATTAATGCTGTCCTTTCATCTCTTGGTCATGCCTGGTTGCTTTGATGTAACTGTGGATATTTCTCGAGACAATGCAATAGTTTCGCTCGGGACAGTCTTAATGCAATGTTAGTTCCTGACCAAGTTGTCCTCTAACTGTGGCTAAAAGATGAGAAGCTAAGAGACAACCTTGATAAAGTCTTATGTATGGTTACGTTCTTCGTTTTTCATGTGATGAACAAATTGAATGATAGTGTTTTTGATAATTAATTGAATCTGTTATATCCATGTATTTAATCATGGAACTGAAGGATTACATTCATGTCCATGGCAAAATGTGAGTAAATATCTAGGACACAATCAACCTACACGACTATACCCACCTCATACAGTAGTAATAGTTGCATGTTTTTCCTTCCTTCAGGCTCGCTTAAGCAGTCACGATCGAAACATGCATCGGCCGCATCGCAACGCAATGGCCAAACAATCAGATGCCATCGTTACATCAAAGTACAAATACAAAGTAATTACATGAAGATGAGAGCCAGCAAAAAATGTTGGATGCATATCCAGCTCACCTTTTCCGGTTCAAACTAAGTCAACAAGCTTCAAAATACACTACATCAAGACAACTACTTCAGCGGTTTCAACCCTAGTGAGGCCCGGAGCTTGTTCATTTCTATGATCTCAGGATCATTTGGATCCGGAGCATTTCCTTCACCCTTCTTCTCTTTCTTTTCCTTCTTCCTCTTCGGTTCCTCTCTTGGTCCGCCATCCTCACCACGTCCTCGAGGACTCGCACTGCCACGACCACGCCTCCTGCGGTACTCTCCATCTTCACGGTCTCTGTCTCGTCGATCCCTGCTCCTTGAGCGGCTTCTGTGCCTGCCACGATCTCTGTCTCGCCGTTCCCTTTCCCTACCATCCCTCTCACGGTCTCGGTCCCTGTCTCGGCTGTAGTCATCGTCTCGGAGGCGGTGACGGTCGCGATCCCTATCCCTGTTTCTGTCCCTTTCTCGGTCTCTATCTCGGTCTCTTTCCCTTCCTCTTCCATAGTCCCTATCGTAATCCCGGTCTCTATCATAATCTCGGTCCCTGTTAAAATAGAGATAAACGTGCAGAGGTTATTATCTACATGTGGTTAAATCAACAAACATCAATAGCTACTACAATCACAAAGGGGCAAAATTCTCAAATCAAATATACAACTCAACACATAAAATCCATACGGCTAGAAAAAGATAAATAGTGATCATCATCCACCTGTGGAGGTACAGTCCGATAACCAAAATGATTTACATTGCAATCAAATGGAACAAGTAGCATAGCAAGATGCACAGTAACATACTGGTAAACGAGCAAATAGCTCTATTTTAGTTAAATATTCAACTATGTAACTACAAATCTACAATACAAGATGATTTGTATCATTACTTGACAAAAGATCCAGCCTTCAACAACTTTTTAAGTAACATACTGGTAAACGAGCAAATAGCTCTATTTTAGTTAAATATTCAACTATGTAACTACAAATCTACAATACAAGATGATCTGTAACATTACTTGACAAAAGATCCAGCCTTCAACAACTTTTTAAGCTACAATACCAGAAACAGTGTTCACAAATGCTAATACAAAATCGTTACCATTTATTTTGTCCCTTTAACAGCCTTTCTTTAGGGAACAAGATTTTATATGATCATCGTTTGGCTGATCAACAACATATGACAAAGTCCACCAGACACTACACTTCTAATACAGAAACAGAATTATTCAAGTATTTCACAGAAACCAAACATACATTACTCATTAAATTTTCATGAAAGCAGGCAAGCTATTGTCAAAACCTAAAATGCATCAGGCAAAGCAGCTAGAAAATATGCAAAAGGAAAAGAACAAAACAAAAAAGAAATGCCATGGACTTCAAAGTGGGCTAAAACAAGAAAAATGACATTCGATAAACAAGATGTTCAATTCCAAGCTATTTTATGACACTTGTATCTGTTTGACCCATCATACTTCTCACTGCACACTATCAGTGCAGAGAAACCTGGCGGAGCCACAACTTTCACTCTAGGAAGCGGTTTACCTACCAATGGCTCTTGATATTAACATGCCATGGCAGTAACACTGATATGAAACATTGCAATGATACAGCAACAGCTTCCGGTACAAATCAGAATCAAAATCATGAAGATTAGAAATTACAAATTAAGCATGATATTTTTATCAATTGTCAGAGCATTGTTTTAAGGTAAGCTGCTCTAAGACCAAAACAAGCAGATATCCTTTGGTTAACATATTCAAAAAAGGAATGATTTTTTACTCAGCATTTGGCCTGAGGTCAAAAGATCCCCCCCTCCCCCCGTTAATATGAGTAAGCATGATGTGGCTACTGAATGTCAACAGAACATAAGAACAGAGTTCTCAAAACGAACTCTATTTTTTTTAATTCTGATACCTTATTTTCACATGCAATCAATATTGATGCTAGACACTAATTAGCAGTCAAAGAAACAGTCGGAATAAGTCCATAACAAACTAAGACATCAGTGCAGCTCATAAAGAGCAGCATACCTGTGATGCCTTTCATGTTTTCTGTCCCTGTCCCGGTCCCGATCCCTATCCCTTTCCCTTGCAGGGCTCCTTCCACGATGATTATCCTGAGAGATGACAAAAATGGATTCATCAAACCATTGTTAATAAACATGGTAGAAACACTGCATATTGAATTGAAAAAATGCGCTTACCTTTTCATGGCCATTAGGCTCGTCAATTTCCATAGGTTGTTCTTCCTCCTTGTCTTCCTCTTCTTCCTCAAAATCATCCTCAAGCGCACTTCTTCTTGGTTCTAGAGTTCCGGATGCTTCAAGAACCCATCTGTTCAAACAATCCACAAAAGCCCACGCATGAGACAAAATTGAGTGCTAGATTTTTTTTTAAACATATGAGTATGCCAATGCAAAAATGCTCACTGAACATTTGGACTAAAAACAAACCTTTTCTGGATGCGGGGCAAGGCTGTATCACAGGAGTAGTCCTTGGTCAGCAACTCATCGATGAACTCGTCAACATGGGTAAGTGTGAACTCTGAAATGAAAAATGAATACCCCTGTAAATGCAAGCCCAAGTATTTACCCCTAGTTTAAATATGATTCAGTGTGGAAGAAATCTGAGTTATGACGCATACGTCCATCGCTGAGCTTGTGCCTGATCTTGCGGTAGTCATTGTAGAGAGGCTCGAGATACTGGTAGACGTCAGCGACAGTGCCAGTGAGGCGCAGGTAAAAGGCCCCAAGAACGCGAACATACCTACTCAAAGAGAAGGCAACATCAATGCCGTGTCAATTAAACAGCCAAGGAATTGCCAAACCGTTATAGGGGGGAAATACAGCAAAAGAAGGGAACCAATTAGGAATTGGTATGGAGAAAGAAAGGCGTACTTGTAGTCCTCGTTCTTGATGAACTCAACGACGATGTCCTTGTCAGGCTGGATCTGCAGCATCTTGAGCGCGAGGCAGATGAACGGGGTGGGCTTGCGGTTGCCACCGTAGGTGCCGCCGGTGTGGTCGAGCTCCATGGCCTTGTCGACCAGCGTCTCGGCGGTGAGGCCGAAGCACTGCTCCTTCCAGTAGGTGCTCTGGTAGATCTTGGAGCGCACAATCTTCTCCACCAGATTCTGCGGGTTAGTCCCGTGGATGCTCTTGGCGAGGGGGTCCGTGCGGTTCGCCATCCTCTTAGCACACGCGCCCGCGGCGCGCTTCGCCGGAGGCGAGCAAAGCGGCGGCGGCGGCGGCTAGGTGGCGTTGGGGATCGGATTGGGCTTTGCAAACAAAACCCTAGCTAGCCGCCCGTGAGGCGAAAGTTATGAAACAGAACCGGCCTTGTCTCCAGTCCGAGGTCGGTTGTGTGTGAGAGCGTCCGACGGTTCGACGGCGTTTGAAAACTGTATTTGTTTTTATAAGAAGAAAAGAGATAAAATTAGCTTTTAAAATTTAAAATTTTAAATTGGAAAATATAGAGCAAAGATTTTTATTTGGTTTCAAAATCAATATTTCTCTAGCGTTGAAGCATAAAATTTTTATTTTTAAAGTGAGCTCCATGTCTTAAAAGTTAAAAACAGTAAATTCAAATTATCATAAGTATTGTTGGGTCATCAATATTTCTCCAGCGTTGAAGCATAAATTTTCAAGCTTAATGTAACTTTTATCCGTAATTATTTACGATATCGTATCCACATATAACATATGGACACTACTACTCTTTAATCTAGTACGCGGGGATAGAGAAGATTTATATGGCTAAAGAATCAAAAGTAACATAGCTATTGCTTGTTTCGGCCACCTGATAATCCTAGATATATCCAAAGACTCCGGTGTACAGCTCTATGATGTACCCAAATGTGGAGGATTATGCGGGACAGACGGGGTTGTCACAACCTGTCGGGGACCAAATTAGGGGTCCCTTAGTCATCAGGGTAACCACTCCAGGACCAAATTAGGGGTCCCTTAATCATCAGGGTAACCACTCTAAAAAACGCACAACAAAGACTACCTCCCGCAAACACATGGACCCACGCCAGCAAAATCATGCGGCCCACTGCCAGCCATCCAGACCCGACAATGGCCCGCGAGGGTACGACGCATTCGCACCCAAAACTCCGCCTCGCTCGAGGGTACTACGCCTCCCCCTCGAGCCACAGACCCCCGGTGTTCGGGGTACCGCCTGTCTCTTATACACATCTTGCACCTCATCAGCGGCGCAGGGACCGACGATCCCAACTCCCGTACCGGGCGCGGAAGTCAAAAGAGAAATCCTCCTTGCACGTCGCCTCTGACAAGATCTGAGAGCACTGTGTCCCCTGCAACGCGGACAGGCGAGAGCCGCGCGGGGCATGCGCGGCACTGTACCCCTGGTGTCGCCTGGTCCAATCGTACTCCCGCACAGCTTCACCGGGGGCCTCCCGTCGCCTCCCACGCCGAAACGCCCTCGAGCGGGTCTAGGAGACCCCACCAACAAGAAACCACCAATGACCGGGGGGCGAGCCCTGGTCAAACGACGTTGCCGGTCCGGCAAGGCAAGCAAAGGATCTCCTAACCCTTGCCAACCACGTCTTCAGGCGACGGAGCGTACACTGTGGCAACGGTAGGCTGCACACCTACATCACCTGCCCCCGTCCTCAACGGAAGGGCCCCCCATGGCGAATACAGAAGATTATCGGGCCACCCGAGCGGTGGCCGCCCCGTACGAATACGGCCTGACACCGTCGCCAGGGCAAAAGCCGGCCGTACCGGCCCAACGAAGCAGGCCATATTCTCCTGGTCATCATAACTGGTAAAGGTGTCTGACACTAGGCTGCGGCCTACACCACACTAGCCTCCGTGCCCCCGGCAAGCGACCCCTCGAAGCGGCACGGAGCCCCCCTCGAGCGAGGGACCAAGCGATAGTCCTGCCGCCTCGAGGCAGCATCGAGCGACCCCTCGAGGATTGCGGACCGTTGCGACGGATCGCTTATGACGCTGATACTCGCTTTACCGACAATTAAGGACCGAGTCGAGTTCCACCTTTGGACGTGGGAATACCGTGCTCACCATCTACCCAGTATGGAGAGGGTTCCAGCAAGCCTACTCTAGTACGGCGCCAAGACTGTAGGAGATTCGAGCTTGATATGTGTAAGGGGGACTCGTTGCGGCGTACTCTCCCTGATTTACCACGGCCCCCGACTGGCCCCGGTGGGAAGGTTTCACATCCCTGGGGCAGATGTTAGATCAGATGTTTCCCGAGCCCAGGGAGACAGGATTGGCGCCGTTAGCCGTTGCTGTTTAGGGTCTTTGCTGTGGGCTGTGTCTCAAGTTTGTTGCGGACTAGCCTTGCAGCCCGGATGGATTCCTGGAGTGCCACCTCTGCAGAGTGTAAACTATACGTATAGCCGTGTCCACGGTTACGGACGACCCATTTCTGATAAGCCACGACTAGCATGGGAATCTGCTTTCTTACCTCATCCTTGATGAAATAGTGTGATTTGGAGTTAATTGGATTTAATTGGATTTTTGGTTGGTTTGAATTCAAATTCTAGATTTGAATTCAAACTCTAATTGGCCAAACTAATTGTCAAACTCTATCTAACTGTCGTGGGCCAAAACCCAAAGCCAAAGTCCATCTAACCCCCTTAAACTCTTTTCCCGAGCCAGCGAACCAATCCGGCCGTTCGGCCTTTCGGCCCAGCACGGCCCAGTCT
>OAMR01001192.1:101180-137758 GCA_900205405.1 Echinochloa crus-galli
TTCGGTAATGAAGGCCAGGGCAGGCGCAGGCCTCCTTTTCGTTTCGCCCCAGGGGGAGCACATTCGCTATGTAGTGCGGCTACATTTCCCGGCATCCAACAACATGGCGGAATACGAAGCCCTTCTCGCGGGGCTCCGCATTGCCGTAGAACTCGGGGTCAAGCGTCTCGATGTTCGAGGTGACTCTCAACTAGTGGTGGACCAACTCATGAAGACTTCGAACTGCCGCGACGATAAGATGGAGGCGTACTGCAGTGCGGTACGAAAGCTCGAGGACAAGTTCTACGGCATAGAGCTCAACCACATCCTGCGCAAGTATAACGAGGAAGCGGACCAGCTAGCAAAAATCGCGTCCGAGCGGCTTACCGTTCCGCCCAATGTTTTCGCCCGCAACCTCGAAAAACCTTCGGTCGATATCGAGGGTGCCGAACATCCCCCTCGAAAGACTTCGAGACCCTCGGGGGCTGACGACCCGATGGATGAGAACCCCTCGGAGGGTGATCCCAAGACCCCCGACTTCGAGACATCCTCGATGGACGAAGCCGAAGCAATGGAGATCGATGCCGACCTGCCGCCGCCGCAAGATTGGCGCACCCCATACCTCGCGTGGCTCGATCGAGGGGAGTTACCCTCGGACCAAACCGAGGCTCACCGCGTCTTGAGAAGGGCTAAATCATTCATCTCGATCGAGGGGGAGCCCTACACGCGCAGCGCTTCGGGGATTTTGCAATGATGCATACCCATTCCCGAGGGGCGCAGCTGATCTGCAACATCCACGCCGGCGTGTGCGGACACCACGCGGCGCCACGGACCCTCGTGGGCAATGCCTTTCGGCAAGGCTTCTACTGGCCCACCGCGATGGCCGACGCCAACGAAACGGTGCGCACCTGCGAGGGATGTCAATTCTACGCACACATGACGCACCTTCCGGCGCATACTCTACAAACCATCCTTGTCACGTGGCCTTTCGCGGTCTGGGGGCTCGATCTTGTAGGGCCCTTTCGACAAGCGTAGGGGCTAAAGCCGAGGATTTTTAACAAGCTGAACAGATTCGGTCGAAAGTGGGTAACCGAACTACCCGCAGTGGTTTGGAGCCTGAGAATCACCCTGAGCAGGGCCACGGGCTTCAGCCCGTTCTTCTTCGTCTACGGCGCTGAGGCCGTCTTGCCAACGGACCTCGAGTATGGATCCCCAAGGCTCAAGGCCTACCAAGAAGACCAGAATCATCGAACGCGCGAGGATTCACTGGACTTGGTGGACGAAGCTCGAGACGTGGCCACCCTGCACTCGGCATGGTACCAGCAGTCACTGAGACGATGTCAGGAGCGGAAGGTGCGGCGTCGAGACCTGAATGAGGGCGACCTGGTGCTGAGGCTACGACAAGACAACCGAGGCCGACACAAGCTCACGCCACCATGGGAAGGACCGTTCATCGTCGCCAAAGTCCTCAAGCCCGGCACCTACAAGCTAGCGAACGAGAAGGGCGAGGTCTTCCCCAACGCTTGGAACATCCAACAGCTACATCGCTTTTACCCATAGAACCTCTTGTATTTTTTCTGCAATCTTGTTTTATCGCACGATGATAATAATAAAGATTCGTAACAGCATGGAAACATTGTTACTAACAACAATGAAACAGGGCGACTCGCCTTTACCCTCGAAGCTAACTCGAGGTAAAGACGAGCCTCCCTCGGGGGCTACCGGGGGACTGACCCCACAGAAATCTACCGTTCCAACCTTTTTTCCATGCTCTTCTTTTTCAAAAATGTGTTGTTAAGCCTCCCCTCTTAGTTCGGAAAGACGTAAGCGAGGCGCAAGCCTACCACGGTTGAGAACCGGCCGAGTCGTGGGACCGCCTACGCCCCCGAAGGCTACGGCATCCCCCTCACCACTCGACGCCAAGGTTACTTGTGTCCCTCCGCCGAAATCAACCTCGAGCTAAGAAGAGAGCACAACACATCGTACATCAAACAAACGCAAACCACTTCTTTTGAAAAACATGTTGCCAAACCTTTCCTCATTAAGTCCAGAAAGATGTAAGCAAGGCACGAGTCTACCGCGGCTGAGAGCCGACAGAGTCGTGGGACCGCCTACGCCCCCGAAGGCTATGACATCCCCCTCACCACTCGACGCCAAAGTTACCGGTGTTCCTCTGCCGAAACCGATCTCGAGTTAAGAGGAAGGCACAGCACGCCAAACAAACAAAACTTCGGTTGCAAAACCCTAACTAAATCCAAACATCCTTATTTATCATACTGCTAACTGCGAAAATACGGGACCAAACTCCCGGAATCACTGCAGGAACTCATGGAAACGGACTCGGCATCCCAAAGATCGTGAGAAGGGTCTAACTTTCCTTCGGTCGAAACCTAGAAAGCGTTATTAGTCCTGTCCCCTCAAAGATCGAGGAAGACTAAAAGCAAGGCGTGAGTTACTACAAAGGACATATGGCCGGGTCGTGGGACTGCTTACGCCCTCGAAAGGCTACGGCATCCCCCTCGCCGCACAACGCTCAAGTCGCTCACGAAAATGAACTCCTTTGCGAAAGTCATTCCTAAATCATGAGAAAAGGCACAATTTTGCACAGAAATCTTTCAATACAAATACGAGATCGTGCTAACCCACGAAAAGTTTAGACACAAACAGGATTTATTCCTTACACGCCACGAACGGCGAGATTACGATAAAAATTACAGGATTTAGACACAATAGGCCATTTTAAGGATACAAAGACTAGAGCCACCCTAACGGGGCTCTAGTACTACTTCAGCTAGCCGGCCAGCACACTATCACGAGAAGCAATTTCCACAGCTTTCTCGTCGATTTTCGTCTAGCACCCAGCTAACCGAAGAACCTGGTGGTCGAGCGGCTGCGGAACGGAGGATGTTGAACCACTTGACCGCCCAACAGGGCCTGGCTTCACGCCTTGCCGTCGATAAGCGCCCTCGCAAGGATGACGGCCGGCGAACGTCATTTGCTAGCTTCCTAGCGAACGAAGTGCCCGCCGCAACATCCTTGCGGCGCCTCACCACCAGCAAGGTCACCGCCTCCCCGATGAGGAGCGCGATGCCCTGCTCCTTTCCCACAGCATGCCCACCGCCTCTCGTCGACTTTCTTCTGGCATCAATGGCGCACGCCAAGGCCGAAACCCCGGACCACTCTACTCCCACTCTCGAACCCATCGGGAGGATGAAGTTTATGACTCTGCATACTTGACAAGCTACACAGGAACCCGGCGATGATCTTCTCCCCCGCCCGGACGCCTGCTTTTATAGGCACCCAGGGGTCGCGACTGTTACTCCCATGGGTAGATGATCACGAGATTCTCGTGCGGATGCGAGCCGCCAGTCGTATCAAGCGGGCAGCCTTGATCACCTCTTTGACTCAGCCTGCCCACGGCCTTTGTACGATTCCTGCGCCCAACGACCCATGAGCGAAACAGCCGCGGCCCAGGTGAACGGACCGGGGCAAAGGAAGTCATCTGAAAGCACCTAGACGGGGAAGCTAGCTCAAGCCACTGACGATTGGGCCCGACCGCATGGAAAACCATCCCAAGGCGGGCAACCACGTTTATCCAGTGTGAGGCAAGGTGAGTCGGCGCGCCGGACGTCCTGATCGTCGCGTCGCCTTAGATCTTACCCATACATGACGCTTTGTCATAAAAGGCGCGCCTGTTCAACCGCGCCATCAACAACGGCCTGACTGCCCGGTCCGCGGAACACACGCGTCAAGTGTGGCCGCGGGCTGAGCCGCTGACACACGGGCCCCCCTAGCGGAAACAGCCCCGGCGTGGGCGGCCGCATTAATTGCGGCACGGTAAAACGAACCGTCGCCGACTGACACCCTGGGCGCCCCGTCACCTCAACCACCACCCACGCACGCCACTCCGCCTAAAAAGGCGCGCCCGTGCTCCCACGCGGAGTGCCGCGCCACGTCAGCTGAGATCGTGTGGATGCGAACGGCCGATTCCGGTCGACGGGCCGATGCACTACCACGCCAACCACGACTCGCGCGAAATGCGGAAGACCACCCCCGGTCAAAGATAATAACGGGCAACGATTGCTTCCAAGGTAAGCTAAATTGCCATGAGGCGTTCCACGAAGGCCAGGGTTCGAAGTCCGGCCCTCGAACGGGTTCGAACGGACGCCCCGGCTGAGTTGGAAACAAACAAGGGAAGGGCAGTTGGCTCGACCCTCAAGCGGAGAGGCTCGCGCGTCTCCTCCATGGCCTTACTGATCAGAAGCTCGAGTCTGGCCCTCTAACGGGTTCGACAGGCGCTTCAGATCGACAGAGTCAGGGACGATTCGGGCGTGCTCATCATGACTTTACCCCGGACGCGAAGTTTAGGGACGCCCCTGTTGTGTTCAAGGCCGGACAATGGCAGCTAGTTGAGGGATCCCACCGAGGGAGAGCTTCCGCGCCCTTGGTCCCTGTCGGATGGGACCAAGCCCCTGCCTAGCAAACCTTTGCGAGTGCTCGCTGATGGACGTGTCTATGGACCACGAGCCGACCCCCAACGAACGGGGCACGGCCGCCCACTTGAAGTACCCATTAAAAGCTCAAACGAGACCGCCGCGTTCGCGAATCCGCTCGAGGGTAGCGCAGAGCATCTCACCCCTCAGCCCTGCGGAAGGGAAGCGAGGGTCGCCTTACGAAAAGACGCGGAGCTTGACCCGATCGACCCTTCTAGGCCAGAGGGCTCGGGGGCTCCCCGCACAACGACGTAACACCCCTCGAGGGCAAAGCTCGAGCCCGCGCACGGTACTACCTCGAAACCTAAAACCCGATGCCCGAGGGTTATAGCCTTCGCGCGAGTGAAATCACTCCCGCGAAGACTCGGGGGCTACACCCACGGGTGCGCTAGCGCGCCCCCACGAAAGACGTGCATATCCCAAATCAGGCACCGAGACGGGACATCACAAGACGCCGCCTCGAGATGGATCCTTTATACGAGCGAACCGCTCCCATAAAGGCTCGGGGGCTACTGTCGGGGACCAAATTAGGGGGGCCCTTAATCATCAGGGTAACCACCCTCAAAAATGCACAACAAAGACTACCTCCCGCAAACACATGGACCCACGCCAGCAAAATCATGCGGCCCACTACCAGCCATCCTGGCCCGACACTGGCCCGCGAGCCTTTATGGGAAAATTTCGTAGGAAAATGTTGAATGCAAAAATGCGGATTTAAAAATTTTTGGTGAATTTTGTGCAAGACAACAAACATATAAGAGTGTCTTCTAATTGCTCCCTAAATTCCTAGGCAATTTAAATTCAAATTAAAAAAATTATTTGAAGTGCCAAGGACCAAATAGCTTGATTTGGTTTTTATTTGTCTTTATTGGATTTTGGTTGGTTTGAATTCAAATCTTAAATTTGAATTCAAACACTAATTCAAACCTAAACTAATTGTCAACCCATCTAACCTTCGTGGGCCCAATCCTCGGGTTAAAGTCCACCAAACCCCCTCGATCTTTCTTTCCCGAGCCAACGAGCCAACCAGCCCATCTCCTCTTCCGGCCCAATCTCGGCCCAGCAATCCACCCGCGCCTCTTCCCTTCTTCCCTCGCTGACGTGCGGGCCCGCCGCACTATTCCCCTTTCCCCTACCTCTCTCCCTTCTCTCTGGCCGGCGAAAAGCAGCAACGCCGCGGCCAATCCTTGCGCCCGAGCTCTCGCAGCCCATCGCGATCGCGACGCGTGTCCCTGGCACGGACGCCAAGCCGCCCTGGCCGTCCAAACCTTGAGCCCTAGGGTTTTGGCCCTATAAAACCACCCCGGCGCCGACCCTTCCCCCTTCAAGCCGCCACAGCCCCATTGGGGTTTTCTGTTCGCAATCCGAGAGAGGATAGGGAGGAGGAGGAGCAGTGGAGGGAGGAGAAGGAGGAGCCGGACCAAGGAGGCGGCAGTGTGAAGCCGAGCGCGTCCTCGACGACGCGCTGCGCCGCCACAGCGCCTTCGCCGCGGGGAAGGTCGGAAAGAGGCCAAGCCGGAGCCGTTTGTGGGAGCAGGAGGACCGCCGGAGCACCGCAAGTACTTCCCCGAGCTGCTGTGTTCGTCTTCTTGACCCAAAGTGAGCGCCGTCGTCTTCCTCCCCTTTCTCCCCTGTCTCCGGCCGAGCGCCGCCGCACCGCCGTTGCTAGCCACTCTGGGACCCAACCTTTGTGTTGCGGCCGTCTTGTTTGCAGGAGCCCCGTCGAGCCGCAGCAGCCTAGCCCGCAACCCGCTGACGCCTAGACCCAGACCCTGGCCGCCGTGCTGCTGCCGCGCACCGAGGGAGCTCAGCCGCGTGTGCGCCACGGCCGCGGCGCGGTCAAGCCTAGTGCTTGAGCTGCGCTCGCGAGTGCCAAGCATTCCCCTTGCGTGCGTTTGTGCACGCCAAGCCGTTCCCTTCGTGCGTATGGGAGGGCGCCGCCGCGGAGCCGGTTCGCCGGAGCACCCGGGCAGAGCGCCGCGCCATCGCCGAAGCGTCGTTCCGCCGTTGGACCGCCACCGCCGCGGACTTGGGACGCCAGGACCCCGCGCGCGTGTGTGTAGACTGGCCCAGCCAAGGGCCGTGGCCCTAACCTCTTTTCCGCTCGCCGCCGAGCCAGCGTTGCCAAGAATCGGGCTCGCCGGCGTCGCGCCGCCGCACCCGCGTCGCGCCGTGGCCAGGCCACACCCTGGACCACACCAACACGCCACACGAGCACCCGCAGAGAATCCCGAGGCGGCCACAAACTGATCCCGTGCACCCGGCTCATGTGCACCGCACACACGGTTCACGGTGGACCGAGTCCACCAGAGCAGACCCTGCGGCCCAGCGTTCGCGGGCCTAATCTTGCACTAAAGTCTGGTTTGCACCCTTGAACTTTCTTGGCCCATCCACCTTTTGGCCAAGTTTCAGCCCAGCGTTGTTTAATCTTTTCCTTTTAACTGCGCTGACGTATGGGGCCCACTTGTCATTCACTGTGTGTTACTGACCGCCTGGGCCCACTGACCAGAGCTGACCGTTGACCGTTGACAGTTGACCGTTGACCGGTCAACGCTGACGTCATCCGGACCCATGATGACGTCAGCATAGGGATGACACCACTGATGACGTCATGCTGACGTCAGCAGGCTAATTTTTGTCTGTTTTTCTTTTTCAGAAATTATTTAATATTTTCAGAAAATGATTTAAACTTCAAAAATTAATAATAAATCAACCGTAGCTCAGAAAAATATGAAACCAGTTTCTATATTTTTCTAAAATCATGATCTACGCGGTAGTGTAGAGTTTGGTGTTCTTTGGGACTTCTTTCATCGCTGTCTTGGTGATTCTTTGCTAGTAGTCGCGTCTTATTTTATTTCTCCGCGACTCTAGGAGCCCTGGAGGAGCCGGAAGAGCAGGACTGCTTCGACAACAGCTTTGAGGAGGACGAACAAGCTTACCCAGGTTCACGCCCCTTAGTTATCGTTGCTATTTGTAATCCAATTATTAGGATCCTCGGAAGACTCGGATGACTTCGTCGACCTCGTCTTCGACTACATGAAGAAAGAAGAGGACTTTGCTCCAGGTTCACGCCCGACCATTCTCTGAAATATCTATTAGACATGCAACTAGTATGCTAGCGCTTTACTTTACTCGCATGTTACACCTGCATTGCCTTTGTTAATATCCTGTTACCTTGCTACCTACTACTCACTTTATGGAATATGCTATGCTATGCATGATTTGGGTTGGTTGTGATTTGAACCTCTTGGCGTGAGTTTTGAGTGGTATGGGAGGTATAGTGCAGCTAGGCGGTGTAAGCGAGTAATAACAACTCGATCGTTTGATCGGGGTGCTTGGGGACTGCACTCGGGCAGTCCATATGGAGTACCTGTTGCGGGTACATGGTTACTTGGATACTTGGTTACTTTGAGGAGTTTGGGCGGCAATACCTGTTATGGGTGCCGATTGCGGACCGTTGCGGCGGATCGCTTATGACGCTGATACTCGCTTTACCGACAATTAAGGACCGAGTCGAGTTCCACCTTTGGACGTGGGAATACCGTGCTCACCATCTACCCAGTATGGGGAGGGTTCCAGCAAGCCTACTCTAGTGCGGCGCCGAGACTGTAGGAGATTCGAGCTTGATATGTGTAAGGGGGACTCGTTGCGGCGTACTCTCCCTGATTTACCACGGCCCCCGACTGGCCCCGGTGGGAAGGTTTCACATCCCTGGGGCAGATGTTAGATCAGATGTTTCCCGAGCCCAGGGAGACAGGATTGGCGCCGTTACTGTTTAGGGTCTTTGCTGTGGGCTGTGTCTCAGGTTGGTTGCAGACTAGCCTTGCAGCCCGGATGGATTCCTGGAGTGCCACCTCTGCAGAGTGTAAACTATACGTATAGCCGTGTCCACGGTTACGGACGACCCATTTCTGAGAAGCCCCGGCTAGCATGGGAATCTGCTTTCTTACCTCATCCTTGATTTGGGTTATGAGAGATTGGTCCAGCGTTGCTGATGAGACAAGGTGGGGAGGGAGCTCACCGAGTCGACTAGTGAGCGAAAGGCGTTGGTGGATAAAGTTTACGGGAACCTGCTGTGGCAGGACGAGCCCGATGGGAATGTGAGGCTGATGGTTGGATTTGGGGAGTGAATGTGCGTGTGAGGGAAGGAGTTGGTGATGAGATGAATTTGGGTTATTGCTGCTGCTCGCATAAGAAAACCCTGGCTCAAACCTTGATTTACTACGCCTCCCCCTCGAGCCACAGACCCCAGCTCCACCTCGCTCGAGCTCATCTCGACCCCTCGAGTATGCACCTCATCAGCGGCGCAGGGACCGACGATCCCAACTCCCGTACCGGGCGCGGAAGTCAAAAGAGAAATCCTCCTTGCACGTCGCCTCTGACAAGATCTGAGAGCACTGTGTCCCCTGCAACGCGGACAGGTGTTGAGAATTCGGTTCGTTTCAGACACTGTACCCCTGGTGTCGCTGACTCCAATCGTACTCCCGCATAGCTTCACCGGGGGCCCCCCGTAGCCTCCCACGCCGAAACGCCCTCGAGCGGGTCTAGGGGACCCCACCAACAAGAAACCACCAATTACCGGGGGGCGAGCCCTGGTCAAACGACGTTGCCGGTCCGGCAAGGCAAGCAAAGGGTCTCCTAACCCTTGCCAACCACGTCTCCGGGCGACGGAGCATACACTGTGGCAACGGTAGGCTGCACACCTACATCACCTGCCCCCGTCCTCAACGGAAGGGCCCCCCATGGCGAATACAGAAGATTATCGGGCCACCCGAGCGGTGGCCGCCCCGTACGAATACGGCCTGACACCGTCGCCAGGGCAAAAGCCGGCCGTACCGGCCCAACGGAGCAGGCCATATTCTCCTGGTCATCATAACTGGTAAATGTGTCTGACACAAGGCTGCGGCCTACACCACACTAGCCTCCGTGCCCCCGGCAAGCGACCCCTCGAAGCGGCACGGAGCCCCCTTGAGCGAGGGACCAAGCGATAGTCCGCCGCCTCGAGGCAGCATCGAGCGACCCTCGAGGCTTGACAAGACAGATGCAAAGAAGCGTCGTACCAACGGACAGGACCTAAAGACATTCTCAACTAAACTACAGGGGAGGGATACGCCTTGAAGCAAGAACGCCCCCTCTGCAAGATACATCGTACAGATCGCACTATAGCTCGCACTGTAGTACGCACTGTACCCACGACTGTAATCCTTCTCCCCCTTGAACTATAAAGGGAGAGGCAGGAGCCCTATAGAGAGGGGGGACAGTTCGCACGCCTTGGCTCACGCTGAGACACGAACACACAGCAACACACACCCGATATCGGCACCAGACTCAATCACTCTCACCACAAACCAGGGACTTGGAGAACGTCTCTCCTCTCCCGCATCCACTTGTAGCTCACACGGGTTTATCCTGGTTCCGGCCACGGGGCCGATACGTCCAGCAGGGCGTGCTCGCGCACTCGTATTAGCTTTGCACCAGGGTGCTTGTAGAGGGGAGCTACAAGTGGATGCGGGAGAGGAGACGTTCTCCAAGTCCCTGGTTTGTGGTGGAGTGATTGAGTCTGGTGCCGATATCGGGTGTGTGTTGCTGTGTGTTCGTGTCTCAGCGTGAGCCAAGGCGTGCGAACTGTCCCCTCTCTATAGGGCTCCTGCTCTCCCTTTATAGTTCAAGGGGGAGAAGGATTACAGTCGTGGGTACAGTGCGTACTACAGTGCGAGCTATAGTGCGATCTGTACGGTGTATCTTGCAGAGGGGGCGTGCTTGCTTCAGGCGTATCCCTCCCCTGTAGTTTAGTTGAGAATGTCTTTAGGTCCTGTCCGTTGGTACGACGCTTCTTTGCATCTGTCTTGTCAAGCCTCGAGGGTCGCTCGATGCTGCCTCGAGGCGGCGGACTATCGCTTGGTCCCTCGCTCAGGGGGCTCCGTGCCGCTTCGAGGGGTCGCTTGCCGGGGCGCGGAGGCTAGTGTGGTGTAGGCCGCAGCCTTGTGTCAGACACATTTACCAGTTATGATGACCAGGAGAATATGGCCTGCTCCGTTGGGCCGGTACGGCCGGCTTTTGCCTGGGCGACGTGTCAGGCCGTATTCGTACGGGGCGGCCGGCCGGAACCAGGATAAACCTGTGTCCTTGTGTTAGCTTCCGCATCGACCATCAAAGGACGAGACACAACACATTTCTGTGCGGTGTAGGGAGTGCCGGCCATTTCCGACACCGACACAACCTACCACCGACCTCTCAAATCTTGGAGTGTACAACAAGTAAAGATAATCTCCATCCTATACACTACGTTTTCAAATCTTAAGCGTCAGATTGTTCCATGTCGTTTGAAAGCTATATTTATCTTTAGAGAAGAGATAAGCTTTTTTAAGTTTCAAGTTTCAAGTTGGAAAATACGGAGCAAAGATTTTTTTATTTATTTCAAAATAAACATTTCTCAAGGAAGAGTAGCTAAGATACAAAAGGTAGGCTTGATTCCACAAAAATGTCGTAGCCGTTACCTTTGAGAGTGAAGGTAGCTTGGTCTAAACTTTTATTCAAATAAGAATAGTTAACTCATAAATCTTGGCTCCATCATTACTTTAGGGGTTGTTTGAATTTCTAATATTATCAAAACAATAATTAGTTAAGCTAAAATCATGTTCGGCTTCATGAGATAAAATGGAAGTAACAAAAATTAATTTTTTGTAAAACTCAGAAAGTCGGTTTTATAAAAAATGATAATAACCTTTTTTTTCCAAAATCAGTTTCTCATATTGCTTTTGTCACGTCTTTCTTCTTTTCTTGCGTGTTTGAGATGACTATTTTTTGGTTTAGTTTTTATAATCACATAAACTACCTAGATTTTACTAACTTTATGTATTAGGCCTTTAGTTCATTTTTATAATTCCACTAATTGCAGAAAAACCTCATTTTTAGACAACGAATGGTAACTTAAGTTTTTATTGAATAAAAGAGATATGTAATTTTAGAAAGAGCCATTCAAAATACTCTTCCATCATATAATATGTTAGTTTTAGATATATTCTAAGTTAAATTCTTTTATTTTAACTATAGGTAGCAAAAAAACATAAAGGTTGAATATTAGCGGATTCAATGTGAAATCAACCATAACTTTTAAATTAAAATAAAATAACTAATTCACATTAGACAAATATAAAAATGGCTTTATTATTTTAATATGAGGAAGCAAATTGATGGACCTTTTGTTCTTCGTACTTTGATAACTATTAGAACTAGAGCTTTGCCAAATGTACTTTGTTACGGGACATGCAGGCAATAAATTTAAGACAAATAAAACAGTGCTTTGTTTTAGGAGTAACAATAATAAAATGAGATCAATTATGAGAATATATCTAAAACTAATTTTGGACTTTTGTGATAGTACTCTCATCGTTCATGTTTATAAGGCGTGACTTTAACATGGTTTTCTAAGTACACTTTAAATATTTATTTATTTTATATTATAGTATTTATAATTATTGGAGAGTATATTTGATAATAAATCTAATTATTATAAATTTGTATTATAAATTTTTGATTTTACTGATAAAAAAACTATTAATTAATAGAAGATTGTATACCCGCACAGCGAGTAGTAACTGTAGCTGTAGCCGGTGCGCGGTGCGCCTGTCCTGTCCACACGCGCCGACTTCCTTCCAGAGAGATCTCCTCTTGCCGCGACCCTTTTCCCCCACTAGCTGGTTGCACGTGCGCACGCACGTGTGTATATAGAGCTTTAGCTATTCTCAAATTTAGAGGCACATTATTTTTCGAGTTAGTTGGTCTTTATTTATATGGAGAAAAAAGACGACGCCGACGCCCAGGCAGCCGCCCAGGCGGCCGCGCAGGCCAAGTTCGACGAGATCAAGAAGAAGGCTGCTGCCGGGGATGTTTCTGGTGAGGAGGAAGATGAGGATGAGGACAGCGATTCCTCTGATTCGGATATCGATCCTGAGCTGGAGAAGATAATTGCTGAGCGTGAGCGTGCGAGGAACGGGGGAAGACAGTCCAGGGAGGAAGAGAGGAAGTCAAGCCACCGCCATAGGAGCAGCAGCAGCAAAAGATCAAAGCACACCAGGAGCAGGAAGAGTGATGATAGCGAGGATGAAGAGGAGGAAGGCAGAAGAGGCAGGGACAAGAAGAAGAGGGCCAGCAGATCGAAGAAGCATGAAAGATCAGATGAGGATAGCAGTGACGATAGTGAATCCGATAGGAAAAGGCACAGGAAGAGCAGGAAGGACAAGAAGAGGCGAAGGAGCCGTCGCAGGAGTGATAACTCCTCGGATGAGGAGGATATATCTGGAGGTGAAGAAAGGAGGCGTCGCCGCCACCGCAAGAGGCGCCATCACCGGAGTGAAGCATCTGACAGTGACGTAGGTGGCAATGAGTCTGCGGATGGCAAGAAATCCAGCAGGCGGAGGAGGCACCAGAGGTCAGAAAGCAGTGGGTCGGATGAGGGTGAGCGGCATGACCATAGGGGAGCAAAGCGTTCCGAGGAGAAGAGCAAGGACCGCAAGAGGAGCTAAAGAGGATCATTGAATTGGTAATTTGCCCTCAATGATGTTATTGAGTACCTCTATTTATCAGCTGGTTCTTTAGTATCTGTCTTAAGTGTGATGCTTGTTATGTATAACATATTGGTGTATCGGTATATGTCTGTCTGGAAAATGAAACCACCATGCGAGCGTGATTCGATAATTAACAAGGATTTTTTTTTTGAATAAAAGTGATTGGATTGTCTTCTCCCTCAATGATACTGGAAGAGATAATTAGCTTCGGACCGTATTTCATAGAGCGATGAATCTAGGAGCTGCCAATTTTACCAAGTACATATGTGAGTAGGTTTTTTAGGAACAGATATATGAAGATAACATGTTTTTTTGGTGTGATGGCTTATATTGGTTATAGCATAATATGTTGTTGATGTTTCGTGTTAGGTATTTCAATTCTAAGCAAATTTATGATGAGATGTGCTTTAGTTGTAAAATTTGGATTCATCAACTCCTGGAACAGTTATTTTGTCTTTTAGTGAGAATGTTTTAAGGTGAAAATGTGTTTTTGAGCTATGTTCTCAAAGAATTTTGGAGTTAGGTGCGCAACTAGGCTTTTGAGTGTTTATTTTGATAGTCAATATAGTATGTGGGCTCTAAGTGTAAATTTTGGCCCTGTATGACTCTGCTTTGCTACATGTGTTGGACAGCACTAATATAACAATAGTAGGAGATTTGTCGACATTTTTCCTTTTCCAGGACTACTATCTGAGCTGCTGACAAGTGACAGATAGTAGTCTGTTTGGTCCGCAAATGAACTTGGAACCATATTACAGCACTTCATACTGTCTTCATGGCACAAGATGGGACAGGCTGGGCTGTTGGCTCATCTGCCCAGCCCCCAAAAATTTGGCACCAGAGGTATGCATGGGTCAGCCACCCAGGAAAAAAATGGTCTAGCCAGGCGGGTTCTTGCTTGAGGTCAACCCCGCCCTCTATTCTACTGAGCTCTAATCTATCTCCATGCCTTCTTAATCCACCTCAGGTGGCCTTAAGCACGAAAAAAAACATGCTAGTATGGTCGGTTCACGTGTTGTGGTGGCATGAGTGCAGGACCCACACGTGCTGCTGCAGTGTGCCTTGTTGCTTATGATATGCAGTAAGCCAGTAATTATTAAATTCTGTGAGATATTTTAAAGTTTGCTGTAGTTGTGATCATTATAGAACACAGTGTTAGGGTTGCTTTGTATTGTATTGTGATGTGAAAAAAAGCTCACATTGTTTTCTAGGTCGCATGGTTCAAAAAAACCTGATCTTGCTGACCGTAGTTCATTATTTTGCACTGAAACACATTATTTGGCAGTGTATTCTCCATTTTTTTTGAGTGAATGCGTTCTCTTCTAAATTATAGAGCTAAAATGTGTATTATAGGTCCAAGCTGTTCTGCATTGTCAGTAAAAATGTGCATCTTGGGTTACTGGATGTGTATTGAATTATGAACATTAGTTCTGTTCTGAAGTTACACTTTTTTGTTAAATGATGCGAGGAAGCGAGAATCTGACTGAATATCAACATATCTGTAGCTTGGAGGTTACTAGGTGGGATCTGTAGCTCCTCACTTATATTTTGAAATGTATGTGATCCTGTGGAAGTTCCTCACTTATTGGGTTGTCTCAGGTTATTCAAGTATAATGCAGGACGGTGCTGTGTTATAAAGTGATAGCTCATGAATCATCTCAATCTCCGTGTGGGAATTGGACATTTCGAATGCTGAACCTAATGGATAAACGGATTGTTTGAGTCAGCGGATTCCTCATCTAGATTGTGTTCTGCGTTCTATTTTGAACTGAGTTCTGTTGCATGGATCTGAAAGGTGGCTTATTTTGTACATCTCACTGATTGCCCCCAGTGTTTCTAATAGTCCTAGTTGCTAGATGCTACCAGCGGCGTTGATGGTCCAGGCATTAATTGGGCTCGTACACTTCGCGAACTCATCCCTGTTTTGACACGGATTAGCCCTCTCTTTGTCAGCTGCTAGGCAAGATCAAATAAAACGTTGAGTTTTCTTTTAGTATCCGGTATGTGGACAAGCCTAAGCAGTGTCACTAAATGCTCTGCTCATTGCTTTATTTACCATCGCTGCCGGTGCTGTACAGTGTCTGCTTCCAATTACATAAGATCCAGTTCTTAAATAATTGTTTTGAAAGCTCCATTCTTGCATGGCGCGGAGGTGTCTTTCGGTTCTTTATTTCAAAAAAAAAGAAAAAAAAAGAAAAAAAGGGGAGAGAAAGAGAGCGGGTGCCGGGTGGTGGTGGTGTGCTGATGTTGGCGCTTGTGCCGTGATGGCGGCGATGAGGACGCTGCCGCCGGTGGAGTGGTAGGCATGGTTCTGTGATGCTAGTTGAGTTGAGTTGAGCCCCGTGAGCCATGGGATGTTGTGAGTGCCGGTGTTCGGATTAGTCCCGACACTAACTAGTGAATGTGTTGCGTCTTGTCTCTCGATGGTTGGCACAAGAGATAACACAATGACACGAGTTTAGTCTAGTTCCGGCTACGAGGCCGTACATCCAGCAGGGTGTGCGTGTGCACTGTATTTGCACTAGGGTGCTCGTATATGGGGGGCTACAAGGCTACAAGCAAGGTGGGAGAGGAGGCGAGTCCTCCAAGTCCCTAATAGCTGGGTCTTGATTGAGGCAAATGCCAATATCGGAGTGGAAGGTGGTTTAGTGGTGGTGTTGTGACTTGTTGGGCTTGCGGGTGAATACGTATGGGAGTGTGCGATATGTTGTGTGCCACCGCCCTTTGTTTGGGAGCCTGCCTCCTCCTTTTATAGGCTAAGGAAGGGCAGTTACACACGTGTACACAGTGGATTTCTACAGTCGCGACATACTGTCGAGCATGGCGTTGGGCGTGGTCCTCGCCCTTGCAGATCCTCGTCCCTGGCGCAGATCGTGGCGCGCTCCGGGTTCGGGGGGCGGCGTGGCGGCTCCTGTGCTTGTCCTGGAGTGATTTCGAGGGGTGGTTCTGACCGGGTCCGCGCCTAGTCATCATCCGTACCCTCATTTGAGGGCGCTCCCATGCTCGTTCGAGGGCTTCATCGTGCGGGAAGGACGGGAGCTGGCAGCACAGGAGCTGGAGTGGCGATGTCCCGTTCGCACAACGCTTTACTAGCGTGCACAACATTGGGGATGGCGGAACAGTGGTCGGAGTTGGTGGATTAGACCTGGCCCACGTCGGCCATGCGGCAGCGCAGACCGGCGTCTGCGTCGGTCACCGTTCGTACGCCCGTTCGAGATTGCTCCGTACCCTTTCGAGGGCTCCGTCGTGGGGATGGATGGGAGCAGGTAGCACAACGTTACAGAATGACACTCACCTGTCTGCACAGGGCGTCGCAGCGCCGCACAGTGACCGAAGCTGGCCGCACAGTGGATTGAGTTAGCCGCACGTCACCCCAGGCCGTGTCAACCACGCGGCGTGGGCGTCGATTTGCCTTTTGACTTCGGCGTCCCATGGCAGAGCCGGGCATTAAATGCCTCTGTCGGGTGGAGCGGACAGGCGTGCAAGCTGTTGGTCGAGGGGTGGCCTCGAGCGAGGCGGAGTTTCGCGTCCGCTCGAGGGGGGTCGAAGCCCTCGAGCGAGGCGGAGAATGTACAGTGCCTCGGTCGAGGGGGCCGAGACCCTCGAGCGAGGCGGAGATGGAGTTCGCGCGTCGTGAGCCTCGACGGAGGGGCCTGAGCAGTTGCTGGGCCGTAGTGGGCTGCGGGCCTTGCCTGCGCTTTTGGTTTTTCTCGGTCTGCGACGTCCTGATCGTTAGTGATTTTGCGTTTGCGAGAGTGATTAGGAACTCCTTTGGCCGCCCCCGACAGTGAGGTTTGCGTCGATATCCTAATCTGACTAGCCCGAAATAACTTGCGTGGAGCGAGCTCGTCTAAGGTTGATGTTCCCCCATCCAACTATTCTATTTTTTAGTTTTTTATTGCATCAGTGTGGGTTTAATCTCCTTTTTAATATAATTAGCACATCTTCTGTTTAGTTCGTTTCCAAAAAAAATCAGACATATAACTCACTTGTTCTTCATTATTCATAGTTTTTAGGTAAATTACAAGCATTGAAACTAGAAAAAATAGAATTGATTTATTACTTGATTTGCTCTGTGTTTCTGTTTACCATCTTTTACTGTAATATGAGTTAATTTAATAAAATATGTATCCTTAAAAGTTAAATTAAAAAATTCCTCTATAAACATGTCCACTTAAAAGATAACCCTACATAAAGAATAGTCCATGTGAGCCATAGATTAAGTTCTAGGAAATTTTCGAGCTCCAAAACCGACTCAACTTAGACGGTCTCCACACTGGCACGCTCCGTGTGAGTCTAGAAATTCCTATGTTCCAAACACGCTCCCTTTATCCTTCCCAGAACTGTGCTTTCCGGACTGAAATCACCTGGAGGCAGGTAGCAGCACGAACACATTTGTATGCTTCTTTATATGACACCGATGTGATCATTGTTCTAACCACACCTTGTTTAGTCAATGCTTCGTCATTATAGTGCCACAAAGCACGTGAAAAGGAGCATCCATGCCATATTTCTTTTAAGGAAAAAATGTTAGGTTTACATTATTGAATGAATATTAGCAATACCTTACATATGACATTCCCTTATTTAGAAGATAAAAAAATCATGTTTTACCAACACAGCTTCTCTATAAACTGATGGTTTATGTTTTCCTGACGAATACAAAACCAGCAGTACTCAGAGGTTCGATCAACACTTCAGATAATTCTCATTCCATTTCCAAAATGCTATCCCCTAAAAAGAAGGGGGAAGACCTCCTTTTATAGGGGTTACATTGCTCCATAAATTACAATTATATCCTGCCCTCCGGCCCTACCTCGCCTATGGTTTTGTCAAATAACTAACATATATTCTGGAGGGTACATAAGGTATTTCCATTACATAGCGTGTACAATTTGAATTTTGCTACTTACTCACACCATACATGTCGTGCCCTTCGAAGGTCACAGTCACCTTCTAAACTAAGGTTACTCTTCACAACCTTGATTGAGATGTCGATGCTACCTCGCCATGTCTCCCCAATCATCCTCGAAGGTACCTGTTGGATCAGAAACTCGGAGACGAAATACTAGTGACCTTCGCTAGTTCAAGTAATCCCTCCAAGGTCGATCCTCTTTGGAAAAACCAACCCCGGACCTTTGGTGTCGTACCTTTGTCACTTAAGGGCCTGTTAATTCCGTTGACCCTTTCAACTCGAAGGTCTCGTGATCAACTGTTTCTCCTTCCGAACTCCTTTGTTACCTTCGAATCTTTCTTGGATGTACCTAAGTGAAGCGGACTAACAATGTCGGAGGTCGGCCATTCTAAAATTTGACCCCCAACACTAAGGTCTCGTGATCAACTATTTCTCCTTCCGAACTCCTCTGTTACCTTCGAATCTTTCTTGGATGTACCTAAGTGATGAAACTCTGACTTCTGAAGCGGACTAACAATGTCAGAGGTCGGGCCATTCTAAAATTCGACCCCAACAGAATCCTCTCGATTGTTCGGTACTTGACCTTTGGGCCGTTACAATCGTACCTCTTAGAATTTTTGTGATACTTAAAGGTCGTCACCTCCGACAATTGTTATGGCCCTTCACTTTTTAACCGTATTGATCCCCTTGTTAATCAATTTTTAGTTCCTCGAAAATCGTGCCTTCATCCTTTTGGCTTCCATTGGTTTCTTTTCCTGAGGTTTTGACTATCGTTGCGCTCATTGAAGGCTTCGATTATTGGAGAGATGGATACTTTACTACCTCTTCGTCTGTTGAGGTTTCCTTTCCTAACCCTTTATTAGCTTTGTTACGGCGGTTCTTCTTGCTCTTTCCCCTTATTTTAGATTTCTTTGTTTATTCTTGTCGTTTCCTTTCAGTATGGCTCGTACAAAACAAACTGCTTGCGAGATGACCGCTGTGGGATATGGGTATCCCTGGGCCCACTGTCAGACCAGACTACGGCGGCCAGGGCCCACGTCTGACAAGCTTGTGGGCCGACCCCTAGGCGGCCCACACGGGCACCCCGACTTGGAGGACAAGTTTGATGAAGACCCGACGGGCGGCTCGTCCGGATATCTAGGGATATTCTGTTGTAACCGACCCGGGCTAGAGTCCTGGTCGGAATCAAGTAGGTTTAGATGGAAACCGACTTGTAAACCCTAGCCCGCTACCCTATATAAAGCGGCCTAGGGTACCCCTACGAGGGCATCCAATCATCGCAACTCACCCTGTAAACCATACGCTCGACCCGGCTTCCTGAAGCTCGGCCGAGTACCTAGCAATACAAGACAACACCACCGACACAGGACGTAGGGTATTATACCTCCGGGTAGCACGAACCTATCTAAATCAGTGCCTCCTGTGTACCATCGAGCTGCTAGTTCATCAATCGCCCGCCTACAAATCAACCACTCGGGTACCCCCAGGTGGATTGCCGGTCCTAAGGTCCGACAACTGCTGCTGAGATTGCCAGTCGTGAGGCCGAGATTGCAGCTGATGCCGCCCTTGCTGAGACTGATACTGCTGTTGAGATGGCCGCTACCCCGGCCTCCGCCGCTGTTCCGTCTGGAGAACCTGGTGGTTCTCTTGAAGTTGGTGGTTCCCCTTCTGATGGCTCTGGCGATGGTAGCGACGATGAAGGTTCAAGCAAAGACGCCATGGATATTGATCCTAATGGTGAAGATCTTTCTAATGTCCAAGCTGACGCGAGCGAACTTATCGCAGGTCAACGCGCTTTATGGAAAACCGTTCACTTTGGGCCATCCCTTCTTGTTTCTGCTACTCTTATCGGGTTTTACGAAGATAAGGGTTACATTCAAAAAGCTCAAGGTCGGCGACCGGGTTCGAAAGAATATCCCACGCCCCGGGCTCATGAAGTCGTCGTCTTTCGAGATTTCTTTGTTGCGGGGTTGAGGCTTCCCTGTGACCCCATGGTTAGCTCCATCCTTCATCGTTATCAGATTCAACTTCACCAGCTTACCCCCAACGACATCAGTCAATTGGTTAAATACTTCTTTGCCATGCAAAGCCAAGATGTTGAGCCCTGATGCATTTTGCCGATTGTATGAAGTTCACCATCAATTGAAGAAGATTTCTTTTCCCGGCAGCTCTGAGGTTTTCAATGCTCAATTTGGTTGTCTCACTTTCCGAGCTCATCGTGCCAATAAGCTTTACCCCAAATATCAATTAGTGTCAGCTGTCACATCCGGTTTTAAAGGCAAAACCAGATGCATCTCATATGTACGCCAGGATCAGTTTACACATATATAGTAGACGTCACAAGTAAATATCCATAACCATGCATAACGAAAAAGTATTAAATAAACAACAAGCGTGAGTACATGCCGTACTCAGCAAAGTTTGGAAAATGCAAGGCTTTATAAAGTGGGTAGCTGAAAGGCTAGCTGCATTAAGCATTTTTAGTGAGTCAAATTTTATTAAGCACCTATTACTAGCAAATATAAGTATATACCGACCACAATTAAATAATAACATAAACCCATCATACTCAGGTAACCACAGTTTAGATCATATTCAAGTATAATTATCATGTAAGGGTCCAGGCCGCTCTTGACCGTGAGCACGACTGTTATAACAGTTTTACACTCTGCAGAGGTTGTACACTTTCACCATAATCCGCGATCCCCATTGCCAAAGGCATGTACCCGTCCCACACCACGTGGACCGAATAGTGGGTTTCACTATGAGACCTTTACAAAGCACATTTAATACAAAGTAACCCGCTAAGGTTTCCAGTCCAAGCAAAGCATAACCTTCCCTAATGAGGTCTGTCTCTTACCAAAGCCCACAGCTCAAAAGGACCGAGTGTCTGTATCTTATCAAAGCCCACAGCTCAAGAGGACTAGGCTATACCCCATCAAGGCCTCCCCCCATGCCCCTTTCAGGTAAAGTTACCAAGCACTAAACACGCTAATTAGTCAGTCAAAGCCAGAGCCACATGACACTCATGGTTGTATTGTTTTCCTGGGTGGTTCTCCATGTTCCAATTAAAAAGATGTGATCTTGCCAATTAATTAATCATAAGAGTGAACATAGAGTAGGGGTTCATTAACCATTCCCAGTTGAGCAAGCTAAGCATCATCTACCAATCAAAATTAATTATATTCCCAGCTGCAAGGTATGGTAAAAGAGGCTAGAAAATCCTTAATAGGACCCAACAATAAAATAAATAGTGTAATTAAAATGCATGTCATTTAGGTACAAACGGGAATGATCAAGGAATACTTGCCTTCCTCCCAACCCTGCTGCTGCTCAAACTCTTCAGCAACTGGTTCTTCAAAGCTCTCCTCGAACGACGCACTTCCTAATCGCACCACACATTCACATACAAGAAAATAATACAATAAATAAAAAACAATACACCAAACAATTCCAACAGAACTAAACAGCAGCACAAAACTATTCTACACGCTACAACGAACGCATGAGCGCAAGAATCGCTAAAACCTGATTTAAAACGAGAGAGATATGGGATAAACAAGTTCATGGGTATAGGTATTTTAGGATTTTACAAGTAAAAAGGAATTAAGAGTTATTGAGCGGTGGTGACTTGAGAATGACACAAACTGAAGAAAGATAATTAATTAAATAACGGAAACAATTGGATTACTTGAAAATATCCATGGATCCGGATGGCCACAAGGTTTCTGAGACTTGAGTATACACGAAAAGAATACGTGAAGCATTCTAATTATTTTGTAGAAGGAAAGATTCTCGTTACTGCATAAAGGATGCTAGCTACTTGTTAGCTTCTGTACAGTAGACGATGCACTGATGGGCAAAGAAAAGGATTAGTGTTTCCTCGGCTTGGAACAACATACAGCTCCTTGGCTTGGCAATGGCTAGCTTGATCGGCAGATCAAAGATGTGTGGCAGCTGCTCACGGACAGGGACAGTGGCATGCATCAAGGTAATTCTCGTCTCGGAGGGTAGCAGATCGACTAGCATGGTAGGGCATAGGTGCATGAAAGGCGATGGCGCCGCACACAGCTCGGATCCGGCGAAGGCAGCAACAAACGCCGCACGTCACACAGAAACAGATACTCAAGCTAGGAATAAGAAAGGGAAACATCCTGACCGGCGGCGCTACTGAAAGCGAGGACCATGAATAATAATCTGCAAGAACGGAACAGCAGAAGAACGGGAACATGATGTGCTCACCTATGGCATCCGATGAACGGCGACGACGACCGCGATGACCTGAGACCTAACGTGACGGCCGGAGACCAATTTTCACAAAGACGCTGCAGATCGATCTTGTGTGTCGAACTTCCCGGCAACGACGAAGAAGGCAGACCAGGCGGCGCACTACCAGAATAGTTGACATCCGCCCCCCTCAAAAGCCTCGGCCATTTTTAGACCTGGTGCTGATGGGGCTTCAGCACCGGGTCCAATGGCTAGGAGCGGAACGGTGCACAGGCCTGATAGGAGAGAACTCATTAGCACCGGGTCACAGTAAAATCCGATGCTAAAGGTTCCCGACTGGCACCGGGTGCAGCCACCACCCGGTGCTAAATCTGCCAAAGCCCTTTAGCACCGGCAAGCAACCGGTGCTAAAGAGCAGCATACGGCACCCACTCCCTTCTCTAAGCAACCGATGCTAAAGAGCAGCATACGGCGCCCACTCCCTTCTCTTTTTATCTCCCCTCTCTTCTTCCATCTTATCTCTTCTCGTTTTCTTCTCTCTTTCTCACTTCGTTTCTTCCCTCTCTAGGCCAGGGGCAAGGCCAGCGCCGGCGGGCAGCGCGCGTGCGGGCGGCGCGGCGTGCGCTAGCGGGCGGCGCATGCGAACAGGCGCGGGCAGGCGGCGCGCGTACGGGCGGCGCGCTGGTGGGCGGCGCATGCGAGCAGGCGCTGGGAGCAGGAGCTGGCAGGCGAGGAGTTGGCAGGTGTGCTGGCTTGCGAGCGGCGTGCTCAGATTTGCTTGCCGTGCAGGAGCATGTAGGTGATTTGCTTGGCTTCCGTAGATGTGTTGTGCTCAGATTCATTAAATCTTGTGGTAATTAAATTCCTTTGTTGGATCTCCAATGTTGTAATCTAAATTTCCATGTTGGATCTTGAATGTTATAATCTAAATTGAATTATTTCTAATCTTAATCTCTTTCTTTCTCCCCTTTTTTATCTAGTCTTCATCTTCTTTCTTTTTCTGTTCCTGAAGAATTTGAACAAAAATTTGTTCTTCTGTTCTTCCGCTTCTTGAAGAAGCGGCAAGAACAGAGAGGAGGGAAAGGGATGAGAGTAAAAAATGCAAAGATGTGCAATGCAACATGTGGTCTGATCATTATTGTTGAATTTTTTACATACAGGCTGGGATTAAACGAAGCGCAGCTACAGTACTCACAGGCGTGAAGGTCCTTAGCTTGACAGGCATGAAGATCCTCTGTTAGATCTTGGATGTTTAATCAAAATTTTCGTGTTCAATCTTGATGTTGTAATCTAAATTAAGTTGTTTCTACTCTTAAATCTCTTTCTTTCTCCTCTTATTTATCTATTCTTCATCTTCTTTCTTTTGTTTTTCTGTTCTTTTACTCTCGTCTCTTTTCTTCCCCTCTCTTTTCTCGCCGCCATGACATTTCTTCTTCAAGAACGAACGCATTCTTGAAAAAGAACAGAGAGATGCCATGGCGCGGGGAAAGAGAGGGGAGGGAAAGGGACGAGGAGCAAAAGAACAGAAAAAGAAAAGAAAGAAGATGAAGAATAGATAAATAAGAGGAGAAAGAAAGAGATTTAAGAGTAGAAACAACTTAATTTAGATTACAACATCAAGATTGAACAGGAAAATTTTGATTAAATGGAACCGGTGCTAAAAGATTCCTTTAGCACCGGGTGAAATAACCGGTGCTAAAGGGGTATCCCTTTAACCTCGGAAGATCTGTACCAGTTGGGATACCCGGTGCTAAAGCCGGTTCCCAACCGGTGCAGATGTTGATCATTCTGGTAGTGGCGGCTGCTCGGACGAATGACCGGTGCGCCGGCACGAACTAGGGCACGGAGATTGGTTTTGTAGATGGAAACAGGAAAGCAGGATTTTGGTGCACATCTATTTATATAGGCCGGCAGCGTAGCGTCAGGCTAGGGCTCACCCCAAGCACGCACGTTTGTTTTGGGCCAGCATCCGACTCCAATTCGAACTTGATTGAGTTCGTCCGTAGCATGCAACCGGGAGAAAAGGGATCGGAGACCGGCATGCGGAATATGGCTTGATGTTACATGGGTGGCGTATCATTGGTGCCTGCTGATTAATTAGGGACTAAAATAATATGGAGAAAAAAAAACCAAGGAGGCAGCTGATTCCCTTGCTCTCACGGTGGGAAGGAAACTAGCTTATTTTATCTCTGATCTTGTTGATGACAGGAACTGAAGATGAAACCGGCGTGCAGCAAACGACTGGTCTGCACACTCTAAGATTGTAACAACTGTGCCACAAGAACACAGAGAGAGATTTCTGACGACGATGGCCGGATTGGTTGGCTCGGCCGAAGAGCTGAGCTAGCTGGTGGCCTCTTGGCAAGACTCGTGGAGTGAGTCTCGATGAGAGCTGAGAGAGAGAGGCGGTGAGCGGAGAGAGTTGGGGGGGGGGGGTGGAAACAGCGGACCAGGGAAGAATTCCGGCAGCGAAGACAAACTAATCTAGATAACAAACAAAAGTAAATTAAATTTGAATTTAAACAGAATTTAAATTTTAGCTTAATTCACCAACAACCAAAGAGCAATGCAACAGCATGAATGCAACAAAAACTTATTTTGTCTAAAATTATTTAATGTTGTTTAAATTGATTAAAATGCTAGAAATTCTGATTAAAAATTATTTAGACCTTAATAAGTCCTAGAAAATTTCAGAATGTTTCTAAAATTTAATAGTGATGAATTTCAGGGTGTGACACCAGCTCAGAAGAACAAGTGGGATTCTGATTGACATAAGTACTGGTTTCATGCTAGCATTCCTGGAGCTCCAGATCAGCTTCCCACAGGTGGGTTGTACTCCTTTCCTTTCTAGGGTTTTATCTCACGAGGTGTGAGTTTTACCTAGGAAGATTTTTAACGAGGCAGCCAATAAAACATCTCCTAAATTTTATCTTTTATCTATGTCTGTCTCTCTTGTTGTGGGATATGGGTACCCTAGGGCCCATCATGGAGGGCGGCGGCGGCCGGCCCAAAGAAGACCGAGTCCTAGTAGGCTCCTACTAGGACCCCTCTATTGTAAATAGTCCCATATGAAAAATACTCATACTGTAACCCTGCCTCCTGGATATATAAAGGAGGGCAGGGTCCCTAAAGGGGACAAGCGGAAAACCATCGGAGATCATCCGAATACAGCAATACAATACAACCACCGACAAAGGACGTAGGGTATTATACCTCCGGGTAGCCCGAACCTGTCTAAATCAGTGCCTACTGTGTACCATCAAGTCGCTAGTTCATCAATCGCCCCGCCTCAAGCAAAATTATATATGGCGACACGCTCGACTGAAAAGAATTCTTGCCTTGATCGATCTCCTCTAGTACAGTGCAATAATCATGGACAACGGAGCCGCCAATTCAAACTTCGTTGGCTTGATGGCAGATCAATCTACGTCGTCTTCCCCGCATGCGTGGAGGCGCGCCCTGAAGAATTTCAGATCCGATCTGAGAATCCGCCCGACCCACCCAATTTTCGAGACGCGCGGCAGGCCGGCACACGAAGGCGGCCCCTGCGGCGGCGCATGCACATGCATATGACGCGGAGCGGCAGAGCAGGACTCGGATCAGATTAATTTTTAGGCAATTCACGTAATTGCATACTCCGTACAGCGCCAGAGAAGGGCGAGTCAAGTACCTGCGCCTTCGGGTCCATCCGCTCGGTCAATTTAGATCGGACGATAAAAAGGCAAAGCTGCAACTCCAGAGGACCAAGAAAAGCTACGTACGCACGTCGTGTGAGGCAGTCGGCGCTGGTTGCATGCATCCGGCATCATTAAGGCTATTTGATGAAGTTTTGCTACGGACACACATAAAGCGAGCAGAAGAATTCAAGATCTCCGTTGAACATACACACGGGAGTACGCAGATAATTTCTACGTGATCAGGAATTAGTCTGGATATGTCCATACTAGTTAAACTTCATCAGAAACACCGCGACGACTACTTCAACTCGGCTACGAATCAAGCTAAGTATTTTATTTTATTTTACATCTATTACAGATCGTTATGTGCATAATTTTTTCTCCATATCCATGAGACAACCGCTGACCTGCATTATTTACTCCATTGCAACCATGTGTTCGCTCTAAACAATAATTTCTCATGAAGCAGCAAAATAAACACGGCAAGTCCGACTCACTATATCCAAAATCTAAACATGCGTGAAAGTACTCGGCCGGGACCCTACCTACGACTAAGTCTCCATGCAGAGCATCGTAGCATGTAGGAGTGCTGACTCCATGAGAGCTCTAGCCAGTTCTTCGTCCGAGTCCCTAGCGCTTGTCATGATCGCGGTGAAGTGATAGGGGTTGATAAAATCGATCCAAAATAACACATGTTAAAAGCATCAGCAAAGTCAAGTACTTATTACAAATAAGTTTACTATCGCTTCTCCAAAATACTATCGTTTTTCTTCCTCTCCCTCACAGGTACAACGACGTTTCCTTCGTCGCGCGGCCGACCTCGCATGCTCGGGGGCTGGCGCGCGCGGCGACTCGGCGTTTCCTTCATCGCGCGGCCGACCTCGCATGCTCGGGGGCTGGCGCGCGCGGCGACTCGGCGTTTCCTTCGTCGCGCGGCCGACCTCGCATGCTCGGGGGCTGGCGCGCGCGGCGACTCGGCGTTTCCTTCGTCGCGCGGCCGACCTCGCCGACTTCTTTTTTGGGGGCTGGCGCGGGCGGCAACTCGGTGTTATCTCTCGTCGCGCGGCCGACCTCGCAAGCTCGGAGGCTGGTGCGCGCGGCGGATCGGTGTTCACCTCCTTTTTGCGACAACATGTTATCCGACTTCTTTTTTGGGGGCTGGCGCGGGCGGCAACTCGGTGTTATCTCTCGTCGCGCGGCCGACCTCGCAAGCTCGGAGGCTGGTGCGCGCGGCGGATCGGTGTTCACCTCCTTTTTGCGACAACATGTTATCCGACCGGACTCGGCGTCGTGTTGGGTGTTCTCTCTTTTTTGGAGCACCGCCCACCCTTGTGCCGACTACATGTTGAAGCACCTTCAGCCGACTACATTGGCATCGTTCCTTCATTAAGCAGTTCGACACGCGCCTGCACGTTGCTCGGGGGCTTGTGGGATATGGGTACCCTAGGGCCCATCATGGAGGGCGGCGGCGGCCGGCCCAAAGAAGACCGAGTCCTAGTAGGCTCCTACTAGGACCCCCCTATTGTAAATAGTCACATATGAAAAATACTCATACTGTAACCCTGTCTCCTGGATATATAAAGGAGGGCAGGGGTCCCTAAAGGGGACATGCGGAAAACCATCGCAGATCATCCGAATACAGCAATACAATACAACTACCGACACAGGACGTAGGGTATTATACCTCCAGGTAGCCCGAACCTGTCTAAATCAGTGCCTCCTGTGTACATCAAGTCACTAGTTCATCAATCGCCCCGTCTACAAATCAACCACTCGGGTACCCCCAGGTGGATTGCCGGTCCTAAGGTCCGACACTTGTCTTGAGTGTTTCATATTGCATATTATATGTTTGATTGACAGTTTGAGAATTGAGAGTTGAGACTTGAGAATGTGTTATTTGAATTCTTTGTATTTTTCTACATCCAGTGATGGTGTTTAGCCTGGCGGGCTGATGGACCGATCCGGCCTGCATAAGTAACAAGTAGACCAGG
Source organism: Echinochloa crus-galli (assembly GCA_900205405.1). NCBI lineage: Eukaryota > Viridiplantae > Streptophyta > Magnoliopsida > Poales > Poaceae > Echinochloa > Echinochloa crus-galli. The sequence goes on from OAMR01001192.1 coordinate 129,030, forward strand.
CCTGGACCGAAAGGTCGGCCTGCCGGGCGGCCCGCCTGGCCCGATAAATAGGCCAGGCCGCCTGGCCCGATAAATAGGCCGGGCCGCCCGTTTGGCCATCTATATGCGTGCGGGAGCAGGGCGGTCATTTCGGGCGTGATTGGTTCCCCGAAGGATGGCGTCCAAAGGACCATCCCGCACCGCGTCGTGCACTTTGGCCTAGTTTGGTTTCCCTCCCTGTATCATTTCTCCGTATCTCCCCGTTCATTTGCTCCCCTCCATCCAGTGGCGGACACAGGATTTTAAAATTGGGTGTACAGAGATTTTTTTTCCTCGGAGTCGGAACAATAACAGTATATGAAGCATTTTTTGAGAAAAAAATATAAGGTATAAAAATATTTGTGGTAGATATACGCCTCCATAAAAGAAAAAAAATATCAACATAAGCAATCATAACACATAGTGTAGGTGATTATTTGTGCTACACGATACTACACTTTTTCTTGGAAAATCATAAGCTCAAGGTCATAATGCTAATGAAATATATCTCCATATTGGCATCATAACCTAACACACTTTTTTTTTGCGGATATAACCTAACACACTTCACTCCTCTCCCATGATCATGCGAAAGCCTGTCAACGACATAAATTGTCCAACACCTTCAAAGATTTACTCATGTTATTATGTTAATCTTCATGAATTGTCAACACCATATGTTGTTCCATTAACCGAATCTTTGTTCTTGCAATTATAGTTTCTCTAATTTAATTTCACAACTTAAGCTGGCAATTGGTAATGATCGAGTAGCGAGTAATTGAGTGCCAACTGGCAACTACTGTAAGCATAGCTATCGAAATTTGAAACAAAGATAATAAGACGTGGCTATCACGAAGACACAAAGCTTCATGCTGTTGCTAACGCCCTTCCCTTCGTGACATGGCATGCGGTTTTGACGAGCTAATCGAAGCAATGAGAGGCAGCAGACCGGTGGACCTTATGTGTGTAGAATTGTTGCTAGCAGGCCGGCCCATCGTTGCATGTAGTAGAGAGAGAGGAGTTTGGGATCTGCTGTAGCTCGTATCATACAGGACCAACAGCAAAAGCAACCAAACATGACTCCCTGCATGAGTTTAACCTGGATAGTTTGGGCCTGCACTGTCCGGCCATCCTAGCCGAGGGCGTGCACCACAACCAATCACACCCTTCGCCTTCCCCAAAATTCAAACGCCGCGGCCGCTCCTCCCGACTCCGCGCTCGCACCCCACCTCCCCAGGTCAAAACGCACCCACTTCCCGACCCCGCGCCGCTCGCTGCAGCTGGGCCCCGCGGGCGCGCCTCCGTCTCTGGGCTCTCTGCGGCTGGACACGGTGCGCGTGAGACGGCGGCCTCCCGTTCCGAAAAGAGAACCCCTGCCCGTTTTATCCCCCGCGGCGGATCTCAATCCTGCCTACTCGTATCTTGCGCGATTTGAATTGGAATCGAGGAGCGAGAGAGAGAGAGAGAGAGAGAGAGAGAGAGAGAGAGAGAGAGAGGGAGAGGGGGAGCAAGAGAGAGAGAGAGAGAGAGAGAGAGAGAGAGGGGGAGCAGAGAGGGAGGGAGGCAGAGTTCGAGGCCCAGTTCTTGAATCCAGGTGAGTTCAATGCAAGCACACGCACACTTTATGGTTATCTCCTCGCTCGAGTCTTTAGCTGGGTTCTTGATTGAGAGGGATCCTTAGTTCGTGAGAGGAGCTCTTGTTTTTTTTTTGCCCCTTCTCGCTCGATTGACGGCTATAGTGGAGGCTCTGCTTCCGATTGATTCGGTTCTTTATCGATTCCCCATAGCTTTCACGAAAATGGGGAATTTTTTCGTCTGACGGATTGCTGCTTCGTTGGTTTCACAGGAGGAGGAAGGAGCTCCCTTTCCGCATCTCGTGCCCCGCCGGCCGCCGCCGATGGGCCGGAGCCTGAGCCCGCTGCTCCGGCAGGAGCTGGACAACCTCGACAAGGACGCCGACAGCCGCCGCGCCGCCATGAAGACGCTCAAGTCCTACGCCAGGCACCTCGACTCCAAGTCCATCCCGCACTTCCTCGCCGAGGTCTCCGACACCACCGTCGCTGCCACCGGCGCCGGCGGCCTGGCCTCCGGCGAGTTCACCATCTCGCTCTACGAGGTCCTGGCCCGTGTGCACGGCCGCAACATCGTGCCGCAGATAGGCAACATCATGGCCACCATCATGTGCACGCTCTCCTCCAGCGGGGGCTCCTTCCCGCTCCACCAGGCCTGCTCCAAGGTGGTCCCCGCCATCGCGCGCTACGGCATCGACCCCGCCGCTCCGGAGGCCGAGAAGGCCGGCATCATCGCCTCCCTTTGCAAGCCGCTCTGCGGCGCGCTGATGGGGGGCCAGGACGGCGCTGCGTCGGGTGCGGCGCTCTGCCTCAAGGCGCTTGTTGAATCCAGCAATTGGAGGTTCGCGTCCGGTGAGATTGTGAACGAGGTGTGCCTGAAGGTTGCTGGGGCGATGCACGACAAGGCGACGCGGTCCAACGCGCACATGGGCCTTGCCATGGCGCTGGTTAAGCACAATGGTTTGATTGCGGAGGCGTATGCGAGGTCCATTGTGCGGTCCGGGCTGCAGATTCTTGATGGGGATACGGCGGAGAGCAACTCCCAGAAGCGCCTCTCGGTGATCCAGATGATCAATTTCTTCATGAAGTTTGTTGATCCTAGGTGCTTATCTTCAGAGCTCGGCAAGGTGATTGATGTCATGGAGCAATGCCAGAATGACCGCATGCCGTTTGTCCGAGGTGCTGCGTTTGAGGCATCGCAGAGCGCGAAGAACATCGCTGCTCAGAAGGGGTCGAGGCATGAGGTTGGCACGAGCCCAATGATTGGCTCCCACTTTCAGAAGAGAAGGGAGAAGAGCCCGTGCAGGAGCCTCTGGGGTGCCAAGGGCAGCCCTGCAAGCTCCATCGTTGCTGCTTCTCAAGTCCAGTTCCGATCCCCTGAATCACATGTTGTGGATTCATCCATAATGAATGGCAGTACCATTACAGAATCTCCGGTCTCAGTGGGGCAATCCTCTTGCAACTTTGATCAGAGTCGGCGCACAAACAGGAGGTTGTGGAACAATGATGGTGTGGATGTTTCTCTGAAGGATGGCTTGTTCATTCAACTCTGCCCAAACAAGTACTATGAAGATGACTTGGGTGAGGTCTGTGATAGTGAGGTGATTGATGCCAACTTTGAGTGCACTGACACATTTGCAGGATTTGTGTCACAGAGCCCCAATGTTGCCATATCAAGAGACAGGACTCCCAGTCCCAAGGTATACATATTTACTTTTCTGCACTGTTTTATTATTCTCAGTATTGTTTCATGTTCTGCACCATTGTATCTCACTTGAGCTAGTAACCAACTATTTCATTTCATTTCTGTTCTAGGCTTATGATAGGCCAATCAGTATCGATGATGTGAAGATATACTCGACACCAAGGAAGCTTCTTCGTTCACTTCAGAGCTCATATGACTCTGACTCTTCTAGCCATGATGGACAATCCGCCGCAAAGCACAGCAGCTTGCCATTATCAGATCAGGAGCTAGTGGAATCATCCGAAGAGGCACCATCTCTGCATTTGGACAAGGCTGATGAGATGAAGGATGAAAATGAAACCATAGATATGCAGAACAGCATCAGTAAGACTGAGACCGAGAACACATCCTGCAACGAAGATAAACCAGGTCTGTCCGCTACTGAGGCTGGGAACACATCCTTTGAGGCATCCCCAGTAATTGAATGCAAAGAGATCAATGTCTGCAATGCAAGCAGCAGCGGGAAGACCAGGAAGTATAGGGAAAAATTCACTTTCCTTCTGAGCATGATTGTAATCGTTTTAGCAGTGATGGCTGTGTTAATTAGGATAGATAGCTATGATGATTCGGTAGGTCTTGTCCCCACTTGATGTCTGAAGGCATTGTGCCTAGTTTGCTAAGGTTGTTGTAGTGATTATACCACAATAGTGTGGTTACTGTTCTGAACTGCACTGCGGTCATCGATCCATGTATGACAGCAAGGAATTTAACTATGTTTGCCATTTTGATGTTCTACAATATGCTCATACAGTGTTCTGCTGCTTTACTGATGTGGTGAGGCGAATTAGTCACAGTGTAGTTTATCCTGATTCTATTTGCCATTGCTATGCACTTGGTTCTTACTCAGTGTTCTTTTTTGCAGAATCTTTTGCTGCTTGATATGCCATTTTCGAAAACTTGAGTCTGAAACTTGAACATTTTTAACATAAGCTTTCTCAAAATATGCACCCATGTGAATTGCATGTGATCTACATGTCTAAAGATGGCACTTGCTGCTACATTCTTTGTTTTGTTGGTGAATGTGGACTTTGCTGGTGTTTGATCTGTTATGTCGGATGCAGGTTCATCATTGATGGGCCAGCAACAGGTAAAATTTCAGAATCGAATCAACTACCTAGATGTATGAGTTAATCCTGTTCAATTTCATAATCCAGAGCACCATATTTTTTCAGAATCAACTACCTGGATGTATGAGTTAATTCTATAAAATTTTCTTTGGACTTCTTGAGCATATTGTACTATTAAAATAATACGTGTATTTTGTTTGAATGGATCTTAATAATGTTGAGTTTGCATTTATAAGCATCTGGAATCTGTTCCTGCCAATATGCTCTAACCAACTCCTGCCAATCATGTTTGCAGGTAAAACTGGAGCCAGAGATGCTGCACTTAACGCCATACAGTCCCCTCTACTTTGACAGAGGTAACATATATTCATTGAAAGAGCTACTGGAATGGTATGGAATATCACTGGAGCCAGAGATGGTGCTGCACTTAATAATGTTGAGTTGGCATTGAAAGAGCTACTGGAATGGTATGGAATATCACTGGAGGGAATGATCTAACCTACTTTGACAGAAGTAACATATATTCATATATATAACTGAACTCTCAGATGCCTTGGCAGCTCTCCTCTACCACAGCCTTAGCGCGCTTCTGCAGCCGCTACCCTAGCCGCTCCGACAGCGCCTGCATCTGCTGCTTCTGCCCCGAGCTGAACTTGGTGCGGAACCGCTTCCACGCGGCTGGGAGGAAGTGCAGGCAACAACATCCATCGACGACCTCACGGCACGCGCGCGAGGCAAAGAGATGACGAAGGCGGCGGCAGCGGACATGCTCAGGGACAATGGCTCAGAGAAAAGATGAGCCGGCCCGAGCTGCGTCCGCAATGCTCCCGTCAGGGGCAGATTCAAAAAAAATCACAGCTGGGCCAGGGCTATTCTAGTGAATATTAATCTTACATAAAAATTTTAGAGCTAATTTAAAGTTTTTAAGACTAATTCGCATTGCATAACACTAGGAGTTTATGGTCCAGACCTGGGCTGCAGCACACCCCAGCCCGGGGCGTGGATCCGCCACTGCTCCCATCAATCGTAATCACATCTTCGGCCGTGTTTTTTTGGACTGGCAAAATATTGCCAGCCCTTTGATTAATAATTAAGGATATTAAATAAAGTCAGTTTATAAAACTATCTTCACAACATTGCACTATTTCGCGATACCTATCTAATGAAGTCTTTGACGCACGGTTGGAGGATGATTACTGTAGCATTAATGTAGCAAAACATAAATTAATTAGGCTCATTAGATTCGTCGCGCAAAGTTACACTCATTCTAAAAAAATTTTGTAAATAGACTTTATTTAGTGCTCTATGCATGTAAAATTTTCTTTGATAATTTTTTACCAAAGGGAAAGAAACACGGCCGAAGCCGAGCCGCGTCTTCGCGCCCAGAGCCGAGTGCGCTGCAGCCCCCTCCACGCGTCCATAAACAGAACGCACGGATGGGAGTTTGCATACCGTTTCCATCAAATTTTTTTCCTCTCCTCCAGACCTAGTGAGAATTTTCAGGTCACCTAATGGGCACTCTGTTTTTCCGTTCAAAAGCAGCACCTAAACTTGTATTTTCTAGTCACTGACGTACGTTGTAAGCTTGTATTTTCCGGTCAGGGACATACGTGTGTAAGAGCATCTCCAAGAGACTCTGTACAATAAATTGACTAGCTAAAAATAACAAAATGAAGGAAAAAAATTAGATCCAACAGCCTCTTTAAAGTCGTCTCCTCGCTATACACCTTGCTATCCGGCTCCCTCCGTTCTCCATCTTTCACGAGCCCCTCCGCTCGCCATCCCACCCCCTGTCTCTTATACACATCTAGATGTGCTCGGCGTCCCGCTCCCCCACCCCCCGTGCGGCAAATCGTACCGGGAGAAGAGCCTCGCTCCCCCGCCGCCCGACGGGCGCTCGCACTCAGGCCCACCGGTGATGATGGACATGGTGCCCGCCGACAACGAGCTCGACGTCTCGGTGCTCGCGCTCGGCCCCTTCTCCCGCCCGCGAATCGTGCCACCGGGGATACTGGCCATGGTGAAGAGCCTCGCCATCGACCAGCTCGATGTCTCGGCGCTCGCGCTTAGGTTCGTCATGACCCGGAGCGGGAAGGAGGGTACCAAGGCCACCGGGGGCAACATTGCGAACGCCGGGGCCCGTCGGCGGCGGCTTCCCGGCGGGAGCAGCAACGCGAGCAGCCGGGCGGCCTCGACGGCGTCGGCGCGAGCAGCACCAGAGCGGAGCGAGCAACATCAGAGCCTGTCTCTTGGGCGCACAACAGGACGGCGGCCTCGACGGCGTCGGCGCGAGCAACGACGGAGCTTCTTGGCCTTGGACCCCGTCTTCTTCACCTTGCTGCGGGGAGCTGGCCGCCATTGCTAGCTCGTACGCTGTGGATCCGGTCCAATCTTGTAAATAAATCAGTAGGGAAACATTTTTTTTGAACGAACGTGACCAGATTGGGGCCGCTCTATTAACATAGAAGAGAGTTTACAGAAGATCACCGTTACGGGTGGTCAACCAAGGAGCAAAAAGAAAGTAGAAAAACTGTACAAAGAGACTACATCAACCCGTATCGGGGATAAAAACTCGGAGGGCTTTGGCCCCGGCGACTCCCAAGGTTCTTGCTTCTTCCTTTATTTTTTGATACTGACTGGTCGCAGGCTGTCCTTTGCGCTGAAAAGTACGCATGTTTCGCTCCTTCCAAAGCTCCCAGCACACGAGAAGGATTAATGATCGTATGGCTTTCTTGGGGATACCCGGCAGCGAGGCGATTGTGGCCCACCAGGAAGCTACCGTGTCGTACGCATGCCAATTAGGGGGGGCAAGCTGTGGCAACGCTAGCCAGTCAGTGATGAGAGACCAGATTCGCTTGGAGAATCGACAATCAATCAGTATATGAAGGGCCGTTTCAGGTTCTCGATGGCATAGGAGACAGCAGGGGTTTCTTGGCCAGCCTCTTGCTTGTAGTCGATCCGACGTCCACACTCTATTGCGGGAGACCAACCATGCGAATAGCTTACACTTCAGTGGTGCCCAAACTTTCCAGATAATTGGCCAAAAGTGGCACTCCGTATGTCCTATGAACTGAGCTCGGTAAGCGTCGGACGCCGAGTATGTGCCAGAAACGTTTAGCTTCCAGGAGCAAATATCCTCATCCTCATTCAGCTGCAGCGCCTAAGCATGTGGCCATAGTTCAACAAATTGTTGTAGGTGTGTCACTGATAGCACGCTATGGAGGTTAAGGTCCCGGACCCACTGGTTGTTAGCTAGGGCATCCCGGACCGAGATATTCTTTTTGCGTGAGGAGGCGTATATCAGCGGTGCTATGTCTCTCGGTCGTTGCCCATTAGCCCAGGACGTGTTCCAAAAGGACGCTCGATTTCCATTCCCAATCGTAATCCGGGTGGCAGCAGCAAAGAGAAGCTTGTCGACATCATTGCATGGGCTGCCGAGCCCCATCCATGGCTTTGCCGGTCCATTCCATTCTTGCCACAGCCATCGTAGTCGTAGCGCCCGAGCAAAAAGCTGCAGGTTGAGCATGCCGAGGCCTCCTAGTTCTGTTGGCCGTCCGACGGTGGGACAATTTACCTTGCACTTGCCACCTGTGAGTTCCTCATCACCGGCCCAGAAGAATCGCTTCCTGTGCTTGTCAATTTCTTCAAGAATTTCAGCTGGCACTCTCAAGGCCGTTAACAGGTAAACTGGCTGCGATGTGAGTACTGTTTTAGCTAAAGTCAGTCTGCCCGCCTGGGTGAGGTTCTTCCCTTTCCATTTGGAGAGGCTTCCAATCGCCTTGTCCAGAATTGGCTGGAAATCCACCTTTTTGAGCCGGGTGACAGAGAGTGGTAGGCCTAGATATTTGACTGGGAAGCAGCCTTTCTGTGCAGGGAATGCAGCCAACACGTCATCTAGATCGACACCATGGCACTGAATCGGTATTACCGAAGACTTTTGGGGGTTAGTTATCAACCCTGTAACTTCCCCAAATAAACTTAGTAGTCTTGAGAAGGCCTGCACTTCTACCTTATCTGGCCGGATGAAAATCACGGCATCGTCCGCATACAGCGAGATCCTAATTTTTGCTTCACTGCGGCCTATTTTGCTGAGAATGCCCGCTTCTGTGGCTAGGTGGAGTAGCTTTTGGAGAGGGTCGATGGCCAGGATGAAAAGTAGCGGTGAGAGGGGATCACCCTGGCGTAGTCCCCTGCCATGGGGTATCGGGTCTCCTGGAATACCGTTCAGCAACACCTGCGAGGTGGAGGTAGTCAGCAAGGCAGCCAACCAGTCACGCCAGCGTGGAGGGAAGCCCATTCTGGCAAGAAGGGCAAGAAGGTAGTCCCAGC
>OAMR01000760.1:22678-92830 GCA_900205405.1 Echinochloa crus-galli
AATCCACTTTTTTGGACCCAATAGTGATGTTTTAGTTCGTTTCGGTCAGTTTTGTTACTGTGCAAAAAACCATGCCGGTGTTGCATTTAATGCATCGATTCGGGCCGTTAACAAAACGAGGCAAAGTTTCGGGCCAGAAATGAAACGAACGCAGCCAATCCACTATTTTAAATCCAATAGTGATGTTTTGGTTCATTTTGGTTAGTTTCGTTATGGTGCAAAAAACCATGCCGGTGTTGCATTTAATGCACCGATTCGGGCCGGAACCGAAACGATGCTCCGATTCGGGCCAGAAACGAAATGAACGCACCCAATCCACTGTTTTGGACCCAACAGTGATGTTTTGGTTCATTTCGGTCAGTTTCATTACTGTGCAAAAAACCATGCCGGTGTTGCATTTGATGCACCGATTCGGGCTGTTAACGAAACGATGCACAATTTTGGGCCAGAAATGAAACGAACGCAGCCAATCCACTATTTTAAATCCAATAGTGATGTTTTGGTTCATTTCGGTCAGTTTCGTTATGGTGCAAAAAGCCATGCCGGTGTTACATTTAATGCACTGATTCGGGCCATTAACGAAACGATGCACAGTTTCGAGCCAGAAACGAAACGAACGCACCCAATCCACTTTTTTGGACCTAATAATGATGTTTTGGTTCGTTTGGGTCAATTTTGTTACTGTGCAAAAAACCATGCCGGGGTTGCATTTAATGCGCTGATTCGGGCCGCTAACGAAACGAGGCATAGTTTCGGGCCAGAAACGAAACGAACGCACCAAATCCACTTTTTTGGACCAAATAGTGATGTTTTAGTTCGTTTCGGTCAGTTTCGTTACTGTGCAAAAATCCATGCCGGCGTTGCATTTAATGCACCGATTCGGGACGGAACCGAAACAAGGCACAGTTTCGGGCCAGAAACGAAATGAACGCACCGAATCCACTTTTTTGGACCCAATAGTGATGTTTTAGTTCGTTTCGGTCAGTTTCGTTACTGTGCAAAAATCCATGCCGGTGTTGCATTTAATGCACCGATTCGGGCTGCTAACAAAACGAGGCACAGTTTCGGGCCAGAAATGAAACGAATGCACCCAATCCACTATTTTAAATCCAATAGTGATGTTTTGGTTCATTTCGTTCAGTTTCGTTATGGTGCAAAAAGATAGAAATGTTTTGGTTCGTTTCGGTCAGTTTCGTTATGGTGCAAAAAACCATGCCGGTGTTGCATTTAATGCACCGATTCGGGCTGGAACCGAAACGAGGCACAGTTTCGAGCCAGAAACGAAACGAATTCACCAAATCCACTTTTTTGGACCCAATAGTGATGTTTTAGTTCGTTTCGGTCAGTTTTGTTACTGTGCAAAAAACCATGCCGGTGTTGCATTTAATGCACCGATTCGGGCCGTTAACAAAACGATGATAGTTTCGGCCTAGAAATGAAACGAATGCACCCAATCCACTTTTTGGGACCCAATAGTAATGTTTTGGTTCGTTTCGGTCAGTTTTGTTACTGTGCAAAAAACCATGCCGGTGTTGCATTTAATGCACCGATTCGGGCCGTTAACAAAACGATGATAGTTTCGGCCTAGAAATGAAACGAATGCACCCAATCCACTTTTTGGGACCCAATAGTAATGTTTTGGTTCGTTTCGGTCAGTTTTGTTACTGTGCAAAAAACCATGCCGGTGTTGCATTTAATGCACCGATTCGGGCCGTTAACAAAACGAGGCACAGTTTCGGGCCAGAAATGAAACGAACGCAGCCAATCCACTATTTTAAATCCAATAGTGATGTTTTGGTTCATTTCGGTCAGTTTCGTTATGGTGCAGAAAGCCATGCCGGTGTTACATTTAATGCACCGGGCCATTAACGAAACGATGCACAGTTTCGAGCCAGAAACGAAACGAACGCGCCCAATCCACTTTTTTGGACCTAATAGTGATGTTTTGGTTCGTTTCGGTCCTGTCTCTTATACACATCTAGATGTGTATAAGAGACAGGTGCAGAAAGCCATGCCGGTGTTACATTTAATGCACCGGGCCATTAACGAAACGATGCACAGTTTCGAGCCAGAAACGAAACGAACGCACCCAATCCACTTTTTTGGACCTAATAGTGATGTTTTGGTTCGTTTGGGTCAATTTTATTACTGTTCAAAAAACCATGCCGGGGTTGCATTTAATGCACTGATTCGGGCCGTTAACGAAACGATGTACAGTTTCGAGCCAGAAACGAAACGAACGCACCCAATCCACTTTTTTGGACCTAATAGTGTTGTTTTGTTTCGTTTGGGTCAATTTTATTACTGTGCAAAAAACCATGCCGGGGTTGCAGTTAATGCACTGATTCGGGCAGTTAACGAAACGAGGCACAGTTTCGGGCCAGAAACGAAACGAACGCACCAAATCCACTTTTTTGGACCCAATAGTGATGTTTTAGTTCGTTTCGGTCAGTTTTGTTACTGTGCAAAAAACCATGCTGGTGTTGCATTTAATGCAACAATTCGGGCCGGAACCGAAACGATGCTCCGATTCGGGCCAGAAACGAAACGAACACACCCAATCCACTGTTTTGGACACAACAGTGATGTTTTGGTTCATTTCGGTCAGTTTCATTACTGTGCAAAAAACAATGATGGGGTTGCATTTGATGCACCGATTCAGGCCGTTAACAAAACGATGATAGTTTCGGCCTAGAAATGAAACGAATGCACCCAATCCACTTTTTGGGACCCAATAGTAATGTTTTGGTTCGTTTCGGTCAGTTTTGTTACTGTGCAAAAAACCATGCCGGTGTTGCATTTAATGCACCGATTCGGGCCGTTAACAAAACGATGATAGTTTCGGCCTAGAAATGAAACGAATGCACCCAATCCACTTTTTGGGACCCAATAGTAATGTTTTGGTTCGTTTCGGTCAGTTTTGTTACTGTGCAAAAAACCATGCCGGTGTTGCATTTAATGCACCGATTCGGGCCGTTAACAAAACGATGATAGTTTCGGCCTAGAAATGAAACGAATGCACCCAATCCACTTTTTGGGACCCAATAGTAATGTTTTGGTTCGTTTCGGTCAGTTTTGTTACTGTGCAAAAAACCATGCCGGTGTTGCATTTAATGCACCGATTCGGGCCGTTAACAAAACGATGATAGTTTCGGCCTAGAAATGAAACGAATGCACCCAATCCACTTTTTGGGACCCAATAGTAATGTTTTGGTTCGTTTCGGTCAGTTTTGTTACTGTGCAAAAAACCATGCCGGTGTTGCATTTAATGCACCGATTCGGGCCGTTAACAAAACGATGATAGTTTCGGCCTAGAAATGAAACGAATGCACCCAATCCACTTTTTGGGACCCAATAGTAATGTTTTGGTTCGTTTCGGTCAGTTTTGTTACTGTGCAAAAAACCATGCCGGTGTTGCATTTAATGCACCGATTCGGGCCGTTAACAAAACGATGATAGTTTCGGCCTAGAAATGAAACGAATGCACCCAATCCACTTTTTGGGACCCAATAGTAATGTTTTGGTTCGTTTCGGTCAGTTTTGTTACTGTGCAAAAAACCATGCCGGTGTTGCATTTAATGCACCGATTCGGGCCGTTAACAAAACGATGATAGTTTCGGCCTAGAAATGAAACGAATGCACCCAATCCACTTTTTGGGACCCAATAGTAATGTTTTGGTTCGTTTCGGTCAGTTTTGTTACTGTGCAAAAAACCATGCCGGTGTTGCATTTAATGCACCGATTCGGGCCGTTAACAAAACGATGATAGTTTCGGCCTAGAAATGAAACGAATGCACCCAATCCACTTTTTGGGACCCAATAGTAATGTTTTGGTTCGTTTCGGTCAGTTTTGTTACTGTGCAAAAAACCATGCCGGTGTTGCATTTAATGCACCGATTCGGGCCGTTAACAAAACGATGATAGTTTCGGCCTAGAAATGAAACGAATGCACCCAATCCACTTTTTGGGACCCAATAGTAATGTTTTGGTTCGTTTCGGTCAGTTTTGTTACTGTGCAAAAAACCATGCCGGTGTTGCATTTAATGCACCGATTCGGGCCGTTAACAAAACGATGATAGTTTCGGCCTAGAAATGAAACGAATGCACCCAATCCACTTTTTGGGACCCAATAGTAATGTTTTGGTTCGTTTCGGTCAGTTTTGTTACTGTGCAAAAAACCATGCCGGTGTTGCATTTAATGCACCGATTCGGGCCGTTAACAAAACGATGATAGTTTCGGCCTAGAAATGAAACGAATGCACCCAATCCACTTTTTGGGACCCAATAGTAATGTTTTGGTTCGTTTCGGTCAGTTTTGTTACTGTGCAAAAAACCATGCCGGTGTTGCATTTAATGCACCGATTCGGGCCGTTAACAAAACGATGATAGTTTCGGCCTAGAAATGAAACGAATGCACCCAATCCACTTTTTGGGACCCAATAGTAATGTTTTGGTTCGTTTCGGTCAGTTTTGTTACTGTGCAAAAAACCATGCCGGTGTTGCATTTAATGCACCGATTCGGGCCGTTAACAAAACGATGATAGTTTCGGCCTAGAAATGAAACGAATGCACCCAATCCACTTTTTGGGACCCAATAGTAATGTTTTGGTTCGTTTCGGTCAGTTTTGTTACTGTGCAAAAAACCATGCCGGTGTTGCATTTAATGCACCGATTCGGGCCGTTAACAAAACGATGATAGTTTCGGCCTAGAAATGAAACGAATGCACCCAATCCACTTTTTGGGACCCAATAGTAATGTTTTGGTTCGTTTCGGTCAGTTTTGTTACTGTGCAAAAAACCATGCCGGTGTTGCATTTAATGCACCGATTCGGGCCGTTAACAAAACGATGATAGTTTCGGCCTAGAAATGAAACGAATGCACCCAATCCACTTTTTGGGACCCAATAGTAATGTTTTGGTTCGTTTCGGTCAGTTTTGTTACTGTGCAAAAAACCATGCCGGTGTTGCATTTAATGCACCGATTCGGGCCGTTAACAAAACGATGATAGTTTCGGCCTAGAAATGAAACGAATGCACCCAATCCACTTTTTGGGACCCAATAGTAATGTTTTGGTTCGTTTCGGTCAGTTTTGTTACTGTGCAAAAAACCATGCCGGTGTTGCATTTAATGCACCGATTCGGGCCGTTAACAAAACGATGATAGTTTCGGCCTAGAAATGAAACGAATGCACCCAATCCACTTTTTGGGACCCAATAGTAATGTTTTGGTTCGTTTCGGTCAGTTTTGTTACTGTGCAAAAAACCATGCCGGTGTTGCATTTAATGCACCGATTCGGGCCGTTAACAAAACGATGATAGTTTCGGCCTAGAAATGAAACGAATGCACCCAATCCACTTTTTGGGACCCAATAGTAATGTTTTGGTTCGTTTCGGTCAGTTTTGTTACTGTGCAAAAAACCATGCCGGTGTTGCATTTAATGCACCGATTCGGGCCGTTAACAAAACGATGATAGTTTCGGCCTAGAAATGAAACGAATGCACCCAATCCACTTTTTGGGACCCAATAGTAATGTTTTGGTTCGTTTCGGTCAGTTTTGTTACTGTGCAAAAAACCATGCCGGTGTTGCATTTAATGCACCGATTCGGGCCGTTAACAAAACGATGATAGTTTCGGCCTAGAAATGAAACGAATGCACCCAATCCACTTTTTGGGACCCAATAGTAATGTTTTGGTTCGTTTCGGTCAGTTTTGTTACTGTGCAAAAAACCATGCCGGTGTTGCATTTAATGCACCGATTCGGGCCGTTAACAAAACGATGATAGTTTCGGCCTAGAAATGAAACGAATGCACCCAATCCACTTTTTGGGACCCAATAGTAATGTTTTGGTTCGTTTCGGTCAGTTTTGTTACTGTGCAAAAAACCATGCCGGTGTTGCATTTAATGCACCGATTCGGGCCGTTAACAAAACGATGATAGTTTCGGCCTAGAAATGAAACGAATGCACCCAATCCACTTTTTGGGACCCAATAGTAATGTTTTGGTTCGTTTCGGTCAGTTTTGTTACTGTGCAAAAAACCATGCCGGTGTTGCATTTAATGCACCGATTCGGGCCGTTAACAAAACGATGATAGTTTCGGCCTAGAAATGAAACGAATGCACCCAATCCACTTTTTGGGACCCAATAGTAATGTTTTGGTTCGTTTCGGTCAGTTTTGTTACTGTGCAAAAAACCATGCCGGTGTTGCATTTAATGCACCGATTCGGGCCGTTAACAAAACGATGATAGTTTCGGCCTAGAAATGAAACGAATGCACCCAATCCACTTTTTGGGACCCAATAGTAATGTTTTGGTTCGTTTCGGTCAGTTTTGTTACTGTGCAAAAAACCATGCCGGTGTTGCATTTAATGCACCGATTCGGGCCGTTAACAAAACGATGATAGTTTCGGCCTAGAAATGAAACGAATGCACCCAATCCACTTTTTGGGACCCAATAGTAATGTTTTGGTTCGTTTCGGTCAGTTTTGTTACTGTGCAAAAAACCATGCCGGTGTTGCATTTAATGCACCGATTCGGGCCGTTAACAAAACGATGATAGTTTCGGCCTAGAAATGAAACGAATGCACCCAATCCACTTTTTGGGACCCAATAGTAATGTTTTGGTTCGTTTCGGTCAGTTTTGTTACTGTGCAAAAAACCATGCCGGTGTTGCATTTAATGCACCGATTCGGGCCGTTAACAAAACGATGATAGTTTCGGCCTAGAAATGAAACGAATGCACCCAATCCACTTTTTGGGACCCAATAGTAATGTTTTGGTTCGTTTCGGTCAGTTTTGTTACTGTGCAAAAAACCATGCCGGTGTTGCATTTAATGCACCGATTCGGGCCGTTAACAAAACGATGATAGTTTCGGCCTAGAAATGAAACGAATGCACCCAATCCACTTTTTGGGACCCAATAGTAATGTTTTGGTTCGTTTCGGTCAGTTTTGTTACTGTGCAAAAAACCATGCCGGTGTTGCATTTAATGCACCGATTCGGGCCGTTAACAAAACGATGATAGTTTCGGCCTAGAAATGAAACGAATGCACCCAATCCACTTTTTGGGACCCAATAGTAATGTTTTGGTTCGTTTCGGTCAGTTTTGTTACTGTGCAAAAAACCATGCCGGTGTTGCATTTAATGCACCGATTCGGGCCGTTAACAAAACGATGATAGTTTCGGCCTAGAAATGAAACGAATGCACCCAATCCACTTTTTGGGACCCAATAGTAATGTTTTGGTTCGTTTCGGTCAGTTTTGTTACTGTGCAAAAAACCATGCCGGTGTTGCATTTAATGCACCGATTCGGGCCGTTAACAAAACGATGATAGTTTCGGCCTAGAAATGAAACGAATGCACCCAATCCACTTTTTGGGACCCAATAGTAATGTTTTGGTTCGTTTCGGTCAGTTTTGTTACTGTGCAAAAAACCATGCCGGTGTTGCATTTAATGCACCGATTCGGGCCGTTAACAAAACGATGATAGTTTCGGCCTAGAAATGAAACGAATGCACCCAATCCACTTTTTGGGACCCAATAGTAATGTTTTGGTTCGTTTCGGTCAGTTTTGTTACTGTGCAAAAAACCATGCCGGTGTTGCATTTAATGCACCGATTCGGGCCGTTAACAAAACGATGATAGTTTCGGCCTAGAAATGAAACGAATGCACCCAATCCACTTTTTGGGACCCAATAGTAATGTTTTGGTTCGTTTCGGTCAGTTTTGTTACTGTGCAAAAAACCATGCCGGTGTTGCATTTAATGCACCGATTCGGGCCGTTAACAAAACGATGATAGTTTCGGCCTAGAAATGAAACGAATGCACCCAATCCACTTTTTGGGACCCAATAGTAATGTTTTGGTTCGTTTCGGTCAGTTTTGTTACTGTGCAAAAAACCATGCCGGTGTTGCATTTAATGCACCGATTCGGGCCGTTAACAAAACGATGATAGTTTCGGCCTAGAAATGAAACGAATGCACCCAATCCACTTTTTGGGACCCAATAGTAATGTTTTGGTTCGTTTCGGTCAGTTTTGTTACTGTGCAAAAAACCATGCCGGTGTTGCATTTAATGCACCGATTCGGGCCGTTAACAAAACGATGATAGTTTCGGCCTAGAAATGAAACGAATGCACCCAATCCACTTTTTGGGACCCAATAGTAATGTTTTGGTTCGTTTCGGTCAGTTTTGTTACTGTGCAAAAAACCATGCCGGTGTTGCATTTAATGCACCGATTCGGGCCGTTAACAAAACGATGATAGTTTCGGCCTAGAAATGAAACGAATGCACCCAATCCACTTTTTGGGACCCAATAGTAATGTTTTGGTTCGTTTCGGTCAGTTTTGTTACTGTGCAAAAAACCATGCCGGTGTTGCATTTAATGCACCGATTCGGGCCGTTAACAAAACGATGATAGTTTCGGCCTAGAAATGAAACGAATGCACCCAATCCACTTTTTGGGACCCAATAGTAATGTTTTGGTTCGTTTCGGTCAGTTTTGTTACTGTGCAAAAAACCATGCCGGTGTTGCATTTAATGCACCGATTCGGGCCGTTAACAAAACGATGATAGTTTCGGCCTAGAAATGAAACGAATGCACCCAATCCACTTTTTGGGACCCAATAGTAATGTTTTGGTTCGTTTCGGTCAGTTTTGTTACTGTGCAAAAAACCATGCCGGTGTTGCATTTAATGCACCGATTCGGGCCGTTAACAAAACGATGATAGTTTCGGCCTAGAAATGAAACGAATGCACCCAATCCACTTTTTGGGACCCAATAGTAATGTTTTGGTTCGTTTCGGTCAGTTTTGTTACTGTGCAAAAAACCATGCCGGTGTTGCATTTAATGCACCGATTCGGGCCGTTAACAAAACGATGATAGTTTCGGCCTAGAAATGAAACGAATGCACCCAATCCACTTTTTGGGACCCAATAGTAATGTTTTGGTTCGTTTCGGTCAGTTTTGTTACTGTGCAAAAAACCATGCCGGTGTTGCATTTAATGCACCGATTCGGGCCGTTAACAAAACGATGATAGTTTCGGCCTAGAAATGAAACGAATGCACCCAATCCACTTTTTGGGACCCAATAGTAATGTTTTGGTTCGTTTCGGTCAGTTTTGTTACTGTGCAAAAAACCATGCCGGTGTTGCATTTAATGCACCGATTCGGGCCGTTAACAAAACGATGATAGTTTCGGCCTAGAAATGAAACGAATGCACCCAATCCACTTTTTGGGACCCAATAGTAATGTTTTGGTTCGTTTCGGTCAGTTTTGTTACTGTGCAAAAAACCATGCCGGTGTTGCATTTAATGCACCGATTCGGGCCGTTAACAAAACGATGATAGTTTCGGCCTAGAAATGAAACGAATGCACCCAATCCACTTTTTGGGACCCAATAGTAATGTTTTGGTTCGTTTCGGTCAGTTTTGTTACTGTGCAAAAAACCATGCCGGTGTTGCATTTAATGCACCGATTCGGGCCGTTAACAAAACGATGATAGTTTCGGCCTAGAAATGAAACGAATGCACCCAATCCACTTTTTGGGACCCAATAGTAATGTTTTGGTTCGTTTCGGTCAGTTTTGTTACTGTGCAAAAAACCATGCCGGTGTTGCATTTAATGCACCGATTCGGGCCGTTAACAAAACGATGATAGTTTCGGCCTAGAAATGAAACGAATGCACCCAATCCACTTTTTGGGACCCAATAGTAATGTTTTGGTTCGTTTCGGTCAGTTTTGTTACTGTGCAAAAAACCATGCCGGTGTTGCATTTAATGCACCGATTCGGGCCGTTAACAAAACGATGATAGTTTCGGCCTAGAAATGAAACGAATGCACCCAATCCACTTTTTGGGACCCAATAGTAATGTTTTGGTTCGTTTCGGTCAGTTTTGTTACTGTGCAAAAAACCATGCCGGTGTTGCATTTAATGCACCGATTCGGGCCGTTAACAAAACGATGATAGTTTCGGCCTAGAAATGAAACGAATGCACCCAATCCACTTTTTGGGACCCAATAGTAATGTTTTGGTTCGTTTCGGTCAGTTTTGTTACTGTGCAAAAAACCATGCCGGTGTTGCATTTAATGCACCGATTCGGGCCGTTAACAAAACGATGATAGTTTCGGCCTAGAAATGAAACGAATGCACCCAATCCACTTTTTGGGACCCAATAGTAATGTTTTGGTTCGTTTCGGTCAGTTTTGTTACTGTGCAAAAAACCATGCCGGTGTTGCATTTAATGCACCGATTCGGGCCGTTAACAAAACGATGATAGTTTCGGCCTAGAAATGAAACGAATGCACCCAATCCACTTTTTGGGACCCAATAGTAATGTTTTGGTTCGTTTCGGTCAGTTTTGTTACTGTGCAAAAAACCATGCCGGTGTTGCATTTAATGCACCGATTCGGGCCGTTAACAAAACGATGATAGTTTCGGCCTAGAAATGAAACGAATGCACCCAATCCACTTTTTGGGACCCAATAGTAATGTTTTGGTTCGTTTCGGTCAGTTTTGTTACTGTGCAAAAAACCATGCCGGTGTTGCATTTAATGCACCGATTCGGGCCGTTAACAAAACGATGATAGTTTCGGCCTAGAAATGAAACGAATGCACCCAATCCACTTTTTGGGACCCAATAGTAATGTTTTGGTTCGTTTCGGTCAGTTTTGTTACTGTGCAAAAAACCATGCCGGT
This sequence comes from Echinochloa crus-galli, assembly GCA_900205405.1. Lineage (NCBI taxonomy): Eukaryota > Viridiplantae > Streptophyta > Magnoliopsida > Poales > Poaceae > Echinochloa > Echinochloa crus-galli. Next base: position 33,377 of record OAMR01000760.1, read on the forward strand.
GTTGCATTTAATGCACCGATTCGGGCCGTTAACAAAACGATGATAGTTTCGGCCTAGAAATGAAACGAATGCACCCAATCCACTTTTTGGGACCCAATAGTAATGTTTTGGTTCGTTTCGGTCAGTTTTGTTACTGTGCAAAAAACCATGCCGGTGTTGCATTTAATGCACCGATTCGGGCCGTTAACAAAACGATGATAGTTTCGGCCTAGAAATGAAACGAATGCACCCAATCCACTTTTTGGGACCCAATAGTAATGTTTTGGTTCGTTTCGGTCAGTTTTGTTACTGTGCAAAAAACCATGCCGGTGTTGCATTTAATGCACCGATTCGGGCCGTTAACAAAACGATGATAGTTTCGGCCTAGAAATGAAACGAATGCACCCAATCCACTTTTTGGGACCCAATAGTAATGTTTTGGTTCGTTTCGGTCAGTTTTGTTACTGTGCAAAAAACCATGCCGGTGTTGCATTTAATGCACCGATTCGGGCCGTTAACAAAACGATGATAGTTTCGGCCTAGAAATGAAACGAATGCACCCAATCCACTTTTTGGGACCCAATAGTAATGTTTTGGTTCGTTTCGGTCAGTTTTGTTACTGTGCAAAAAACCATGCCGGTGTTGCATTTAATGCACCGATTCGGGCCGTTAACAAAACGATGATAGTTTCGGCCTAGAAATGAAACGAATGCACCCAATCCACTTTTTGGGACCCAATAGTAATGTTTTGGTTCGTTTCGGTCAGTTTTGTTACTGTGCAAAAAACCATGCCGGTGTTGCATTTAATGCACCGATTCGGGCCGTTAACAAAACGATGATAGTTTCGGCCTAGAAATGAAACGAATGCACCCAATCCACTTTTTGGGACCCAATAGTAATGTTTTGGTTCGTTTCGGTCAGTTTTGTTACTGTGCAAAAAACCATGCCGGTGTTGCATTTAATGCACCGATTCGGGCCGTTAACAAAACGATGATAGTTTCGGCCTAGAAATGAAACGAATGCACCCAATCCACTTTTTGGGACCCAATAGTAATGTTTTGGTTCGTTTCGGTCAGTTTTGTTACTGTGCAAAAAACCATGCCGGTGTTGCATTTAATGCACCGATTCGGGCCGTTAACAAAACGATGATAGTTTCGGCCTAGAAATGAAACGAATGCACCCAATCCACTTTTTGGGACCCAATAGTAATGTTTTGGTTCGTTTCGGTCAGTTTTGTTACTGTGCAAAAAACCATGCCGGTGTTGCATTTAATGCACCGATTCGGGCCGTTAACAAAACGATGATAGTTTCGGCCTAGAAATGAAACGAATGCACCCAATCCACTTTTTGGGACCCAATAGTAATGTTTTGGTTCGTTTCGGTCAGTTTTGTTACTGTGCAAAAAACCATGCCGGTGTTGCATTTAATGCACCGATTCGGGCCGTTAACAAAACGATGATAGTTTCGGCCTAGAAATGAAACGAATGCACCCAATCCACTTTTTGGGACCCAATAGTAATGTTTTGGTTCGTTTCGGTCAGTTTTGTTACTGTGCAAAAAACCATGCCGGTGTTGCATTTAATGCACCGATTCGGGCCGTTAACAAAACGATGATAGTTTCGGCCTAGAAATGAAACGAATGCACCCAATCCACTTTTTGGGACCCAATAGTAATGTTTTGGTTCGTTTCGGTCAGTTTTGTTACTGTGCAAAAAACCATGCCGGTGTTGCATTTAATGCACCGATTCGGGCCGTTAACAAAACGATGATAGTTTCGGCCTAGAAATGAAACGAATGCACCCAATCCACTTTTTGGGACCCAATAGTAATGTTTTGGTTCGTTTCGGTCAGTTTTGTTACTGTGCAAAAAACCATGCCGGTGTTGCATTTAATGCACCGATTCGGGCCGTTAACAAAACGATGATAGTTTCGGCCTAGAAATGAAACGAATGCACCCAATCCACTTTTTGGGACCCAATAGTAATGTTTTGGTTCGTTTCGGTCAGTTTTGTTACTGTGCAAAAAACCATGCCGGTGTTGCATTTAATGCACCGATTCGGGCCGTTAACAAAACGATGATAGTTTCGGCCTAGAAATGAAACGAATGCACCCAATCCACTTTTTGGGACCCAATAGTAATGTTTTGGTTCGTTTCGGTCAGTTTTGTTACTGTGCAAAAAACCATGCCGGTGTTGCATTTAATGCACCGATTCGGGCCGTTAACAAAACGATGATAGTTTCGGCCTAGAAATGAAACGAATGCACCCAATCCACTTTTTGGGACCCAATAGTAATGTTTTGGTTCGTTTCGGTCAGTTTTGTTACTGTGCAAAAAACCATGCCGGTGTTGCATTTAATGCACCGATTCGGGCCGTTAACAAAACGATGATAGTTTCGGCCTAGAAATGAAACGAATGCACCCAATCCACTTTTTGGGACCCAATAGTAATGTTTTGGTTCGTTTCGGTCAGTTTTGTTACTGTGCAAAAAACCATGCCGGTGTTGCATTTAATGCACCGATTCGGGCCGTTAACAAAACGATGATAGTTTCGGCCTAGAAATGAAACGAATGCACCCAATCCACTTTTTGGGACCCAATAGTAATGTTTTGGTTCGTTTCGGTCAGTTTTGTTACTGTGCAAAAAACCATGCCGGTGTTGCATTTAATGCACCGATTCGGGCCGTTAACAAAACGATGATAGTTTCGGCCTAGAAATGAAACGAATGCACCCAATCCACTTTTTGGGACCCAATAGTAATGTTTTGGTTCGTTTCGGTCAGTTTTGTTACTGTGCAAAAAACCATGCCGGTGTTGCATTTAATGCACCGATTCGGGCCGTTAACAAAACGATGATAGTTTCGGCCTAGAAATGAAACGAATGCACCCAATCCACTTTTTGGGACCCAATAGTAATGTTTTGGTTCGTTTCGGTCAGTTTTGTTACTGTGCAAAAAACCATGCCGGTGTTGCATTTAATGCACCGATTCGGGCCGTTAACAAAACGATGATAGTTTCGGCCTAGAAATGAAACGAATGCACCCAATCCACTTTTTGGGACCCAATAGTAATGTTTTGGTTCGTTTCGGTCAGTTTTGTTACTGTGCAAAAAACCATGCCGGTGTTGCATTTAATGCACCGATTCGGGCCGTTAACAAAACGATGATAGTTTCGGCCTAGAAATGAAACGAATGCACCCAATCCACTTTTTGGGACCCAATAGTAATGTTTTGGTTCGTTTCGGTCAGTTTTGTTACTGTGCAAAAAACCATGCCGGTGTTGCATTTAATGCACCGATTCGGGCCGTTAACAAAACGATGATAGTTTCGGCCTAGAAATGAAACGAATGCACCCAATCCACTTTTTGGGACCCAATAGTAATGTTTTGGTTCGTTTCGGTCAGTTTTGTTACTGTGCAAAAAACCATGCCGGTGTTGCATTTAATGCACCGATTCGGGCCGTTAACAAAACGATGATAGTTTCGGCCTAGAAATGAAACGAATGCACCCAATCCACTTTTTGGGACCCAATAGTAATGTTTTGGTTCGTTTCGGTCAGTTTTGTTACTGTGCAAAAAACCATGCCGGTGTTGCATTTAATGCACCGATTCGGGCCGTTAACAAAACGATGATAGTTTCGGCCTAGAAATGAAACGAATGCACCCAATCCACTTTTTGGGACCCAATAGTAATGTTTTGGTTCGTTTCGGTCAGTTTTGTTACTGTGCAAAAAACCATGCCGGTGTTGCATTTAATGCACCGATTCGGGCCGTTAACAAAACGATGATAGTTTCGGCCTAGAAATGAAACGAATGCACCCAATCCACTTTTTGGGACCCAATAGTAATGTTTTGGTTCGTTTCGGTCAGTTTTGTTACTGTGCAAAAAACCATGCCGGTGTTGCATTTAATGCACCGATTCGGGCCGTTAACAAAACGATGATAGTTTCGGCCTAGAAATGAAACGAATGCACCCAATCCACTTTTTGGGACCCAATAGTAATGTTTTGGTTCGTTTCGGTCAGTTTTGTTACTGTGCAAAAAACCATGCCGGTGTTGCATTTAATGCACCGATTCGGGCCGTTAACAAAACGATGATAGTTTCGGCCTAGAAATGAAACGAATGCACCCAATCCACTTTTTGGGACCCAATAGTAATGTTTTGGTTCGTTTCGGTCAGTTTTGTTACTGTGCAAAAAACCATGCCGGTGTTGCATTTAATGCACCGATTCGGGCCGTTAACAAAACGATGATAGTTTCGGCCTAGAAATGAAACGAATGCACCCAATCCACTTTTTGGGACCCAATAGTAATGTTTTGGTTCGTTTCGGTCAGTTTTGTTACTGTGCAAAAAACCATGCCGGTGTTGCATTTAATGCACCGATTCGGGCCGTTAACAAAACGATGATAGTTTCGGCCTAGAAATGAAACGAATGCACCCAATCCACTTTTTGGGACCCAATAGTAATGTTTTGGTTCGTTTCGGTCAGTTTTGTTACTGTGCAAAAAACCATGCCGGTGTTGCATTTAATGCACCGATTCGGGCCGTTAACAAAACGATGATAGTTTCGGCCTAGAAATGAAACGAATGCACCCAATCCACTTTTTGGGACCCAATAGTAATGTTTTGGTTCGTTTCGGTCAGTTTTGTTACTGTGCAAAAAACCATGCCGGTGTTGCATTTAATGCACCGATTCGGGCCGTTAACAAAACGATGATAGTTTCGGCCTAGAAATGAAACGAATGCACCCAATCCACTTTTTGGGACCCAATAGTAATGTTTTGGTTCGTTTCGGTCAGTTTTGTTACTGTGCAAAAAACCATGCCGGTGTTGCATTTAATGCACCGATTCGGGCCGTTAACAAAACGATGATAGTTTCGGCCTAGAAATGAAACGAATGCACCCAATCCACTTTTTGGGACCCAATAGTAATGTTTTGGTTCGTTTCGGTCAGTTTTGTTACTGTGCAAAAAACCATGCCGGTGTTGCATTTAATGCACCGATTCGGGCCGTTAACAAAACGATGATAGTTTCGGCCTAGAAATGAAACGAATGCACCCAATCCACTTTTTGGGACCCAATAGTAATGTTTTGGTTCGTTTCGGTCAGTTTTGTTACTGTGCAAAAAACCATGCCGGTGTTGCATTTAATGCACCGATTCGGGCCGTTAACAAAACGATGATAGTTTCGGCCTAGAAATGAAACGAATGCACCCAATCCACTTTTTGGGACCCAATAGTAATGTTTTGGTTCGTTTCGGTCAGTTTTGTTACTGTGCAAAAAACCATGCCGGTGTTGCATTTAATGCACCGATTCGGGCCGTTAACAAAACGATGATAGTTTCGGCCTAGAAATGAAACGAATGCACCCAATCCACTTTTTGGGACCCAATAGTAATGTTTTGGTTCGTTTCGGTCAGTTTTGTTACTGTGCAAAAAACCATGCCGGTGTTGCATTTAATGCACCGATTCGGGCCGTTAACAAAACGATGATAGTTTCGGCCTAGAAATGAAACGAATGCACCCAATCCACTTTTTGGGACCCAATAGTAATGTTTTGGTTCGTTTCGGTCAGTTTTGTTACTGTGCAAAAAACCATGCCGGTGTTGCATTTAATGCACCGATTCGGGCCGTTAACAAAACGATGATAGTTTCGGCCTAGAAATGAAACGAATGCACCCAATCCACTTTTTGGGACCCAATAGTAATGTTTTGGTTCGTTTCGGTCAGTTTTGTTACTGTGCAAAAAACCATGCCGGTGTTGCATTTAATGCACCGATTCGGGCCGTTAACAAAACGATGATAGTTTCGGCCTAGAAATGAAACGAATGCACCCAATCCACTTTTTGGGACCCAATAGTAATGTTTTGGTTCGTTTCGGTCAGTTTTGTTACTGTGCAAAAAACCATGCCGGTGTTGCATTTAATGCACCGATTCGGGCCGTTAACAAAACGATGATAGTTTCGGCCTAGAAATGAAACGAATGCACCCAATCCACTTTTTGGGACCCAATAGTAATGTTTTGGTTCGTTTCGGTCAGTTTTGTTACTGTGCAAAAAACCATGCCGGTGTTGCATTTAATGCACCGATTCGGGCCGTTAACAAAACGATGATAGTTTCGGCCTAGAAATGAAACGAATGCACCCAATCCACTTTTTGGGACCCAATAGTAATGTTTTGGTTCGTTTCGGTCAGTTTTGTTACTGTGCAAAAAACCATGCCGGTGTTGCATTTGATGCACCGATTCGGGCCGTTAACAAAATGAGGCACAGTTTCGGGCCAGAAATGAAACGAACGCAGCCAATCCACTATTTTAAATCCAATAGTGATGTTTTGGTTTATTTCGGTCAGTTTCGTTATGGTGCAAAGAGCCATGCCAGTGTTACATTTAATGCACCGGGCCATTAACGAAACGATACACAGTTTCGAGCCAGAAATGAAACGAACGCACCCAATCCACTTTTTTGGACCTAATAGTGATGTTTTGGTTCGTTTGGGTAAATTTTGTTACTGTGCAAAAAATCATGCCGGGGTTGTATTTAATGCACTGATTCGGGCCGTTAACGAAACAAGGCACAGTTTCGGGCCAGAAATGAAACGAACGCGCCAAATCCACTTTTTTGGACCCAATAGTGATGTTTTAGTTCGTTTCGGTCAGTTTCATTACTGTGCAAAAAACTATGCCGGTGTTGCATTTAATGCAACGATTTGGGCCGTTAACGAAACGAGACACAGTTTCGGGCCAGAAACGAAATGAACGCACCCAATCCACTTTTTTGGACACAATAGTGATGTTTTAGTTCATTTTGGTCAGTTTCGTTATGGTGCAAAAAGCCAGGCCGATGTTGCATTTAATGCACCGATTCGGGCCGGAACCGAAACGATGCTCCGATTCGGGCCAGAAACAAAACGAACGCTCCAATCCACTTTTTTGGATCCAATAGTGATGTTTTGGTTCGTTTCGGTCAGTTTTGTTACTGTGCAAAAAACCATGCCGGTGTTGCATTTAATGCACCGATTCGGGCCGGAACCGAAACGATGCTCCGATTCGGGCCAGAAACGAATCGAACGCACCCAATCCACTGTTTTGGACCCAACAGTGATGTTTTAGTTCGTTTCGGTCAGTTTGATTACTGTGCAAAAAACCATGCCGGTGTTGCATTTGATGCACCACGAGGCACAGTTTCGGGCCAGAAACGAAATGAACGCACCCAATCCACTTTTTTGGACCTAATAGTGATGTTTTGGTTCGTTTGGGTAAATTTTGTTACTGTGCAAAAAACCATGCCGGGGCTGCATTTGATGCACTGATTCGGGCCATTAACGAAACGATGCACAGTTTCGAGCCAGAAATGAAACGAACGCACCCAATCCACTTTTTTTGACCTAATAGTGATGTTTTGGTTCGTTTGGGTAAATTTTGTTACTGTGCAAAAAACCATGCCGGGGTTGCATTTGATGCACTGATTCGGGCCGTTAACGAAACAAGGCACAGTTTTGGGCCAGAAATGAAACGAACGCACCAAAAACACTTTTTTGGACCCAATAGTGATATTTTAGTTCGTTTCGGTCAGTTTCATTACTGTGCAAAAAACCATGCCGGTGTTGCATTTAATGCACCGATTCGGGCCATTAACAAAACGATGCACAGTTTCGAGCCAGAAACGAAACGAACGCACCCAATCCACTTTTTTGGACCCAATAGTGATATTTTAGTTCGTTTCGGTCAGTTTCATTATGGTGCAAAAAGCCATGCCGGTGTTACATTTAATGCACTGATTCGGGCCATTAACGAAACGATGCACAATTTAGAGCCACAAACGAAACGAACGCACCCAATCCACTTTTTTGGACCTAATAGTGATGTTTTGGTTCGTTTGGGTCAATTTTGTTACTGTGCAAAAAACCATGCCGGGGTTGCATTTAATGCATTGATTCGGGCCGTTAACGAAACGAGGCATAGTTTTGGGCCAGAAACGAAACGAACGCACCAAATCCACTTTTTTGGACCCAATTGTGATGTTTTAGTTCGTTTCGGTCAGTTTTGTTACTGTGCAAAAAACCATGCCGGTGTTGCATTTAATGCACCGATTCGGGCCGTTAACAAAACGATGATAGTTTCGGCCTAGAAATGAAACGAATGCACCACGAAACGAGGCACAGTTTTGAGCCAGAAACGAAATGAACGCACCCAATCCACTTTTTTGGACCCAATAGTGATGTTTTAGTTCATTTCGGTCAGTTTTGTTACTGTACAAAAAACCATGCCGGGGTTGCATTTAATGCACCGATTCAGGCCGTTAACGAAACGAGGCACAGTTTCGGGCCATAAACAAAATGAACGCACCCAATCCACTTTTTTGGACCCAATAGTGATGTTTTAGTTCGTTTCGGTCAGTTCTGTTACTGTGCAAAAAACCATGCCGGGTTGCATTTAATGCACCGATTCAGGCCGTTAACGAAACGAGGCAAAGTTTCGGGCCAGAAATGAAACGAACGCAGCCAATCCACTATTTTAAATCTAATTATGGTGCAAAAAGCCATGCCGGTGTTGCGTTTAATGCACCGATTCGGGCCAGAACCGAAACGAGGTACAGTTTCGGGCCAGAAACGAAATGAACGCACCCAATCCACTTTTTTGGACCCAATAGTGATGTTTTAGTTCGTTTCGGTCAGTTTCGTTACTGTGCAAAAAACCATGCCGGCGTTGCATTTAATGCACCGATTCGGGCCGTTAACAAAACGAGGCACAATTTCGGGCCAAAAATGAAACGAACGCACCCAATCCACTATTTTAAATCCAATAGTGATGTTTTTGTTCATTTCGGTCAGTTTCGTCATGGTGCAAAAAGCCATGCCGGTGTTACATTTAATGCACTGATTCGGGCCATTAACGAAACGATGCACAGTTTCGAGCCAGAAACGAAACGAATGCACCCAATCCACTTTTTTGGACCCAATAGTGATGTTTTCGTTCGTTTGGGTTAATTTCATTACTGTTCAGAAAACCAAGCCGGTGTTGCATTTAATGCACCGATTCGGGCTGGGACCGAAACGATGCTCTGATTCAGGCCAGAAATGAAACAAACGCACCCAATCCACTGTTTTGGACCCAACAGTGATGTTTCGGTCAGTTTCATTACTGCGCAAAAAACCATGCCGGTGTTGCATTTATTGCACCGATTCGGGCCGTTAACAAAACGAGGCACAGTTTTGGGCCACAAATGAAACGAACGCACCCAATCCACTTTTTTGGACCTAATAGTGATGTTTTCGTTCGTTTGGGTTAATTTCATTACAGTGCAAAAAACCATGCCGGTGTTGCATTTATTGCACCGATTCGGGCCGTTAACAAAACGAGGCACAGTTTTGGGCCACAAATGAAACGAACGCACCCAATCCACTATTTTAAATCCAATAGTGATGTTTTGGTTCGTTTCGGTTAGTTTCATTATGGTGCAAAAAGCCATGCCGGTGTTACATTTAATGCACTGATTCGGGCCATTAACGAAATGATGCACAGTTTCGAGCCAGAAGCGAAACGAACGCACCCAGTCCACTTTTTTGGACCTAATAGTGATGTTTTGGTTCGTTTGGATTAATTTCATTACTGTTCAGAAAACCATGCCGGAGTTGCATTTAATGCACCGATTCGGGCCGGAACCGAAACGATGCTCCGATTCGGACCAGAAACGAAACGAATGCACCTAATCCACTGTTTTGGACCCAACAGTGATGTTTTGGTTCGTTTCGGTCAGTTTCATTACTGTGCAAAAAACCATGCCGGTGTTGCATTTAATGCAACGATTCGGGCCGTTAACGAAACGAGGCACAGTTTCGGGCCAGAAACGAAATGAACGCACCCAATCCACTTTTTTGGACCCAATAGTGATGTTTTAGTTCGTTTCGGTCAGTTTTGTTACTGTGCAAAAAACCATGCCGGTGTTGCATTTAATGCAACGATTCGGGCCGTTAACGAAACGAGGCACAGTTTCGGGCCAGAAACGAAATGAACGCACCCAATCCACTTTTTTGGACCCAATAGTGATGTTTTAGTTCGTTTCGGTCAGTTTTGTTACTGTGCAAAAAACCATGCCGGTGTTGCATTTGATGCACCGATTCGGGCCGTTAACAAAACGAGGCAAAGTTTCGGGCCAGAAATGAAACGAACGCAGCCAATCCACTATTTTAAATCCAATAGTGATGTTTTGGTTCATTTCGGTCAGTTTCGTTATGGTGCAAAAAGCCATGCCGGTGTTACATTTAATGCACTGATTCGGGCCATTAACGAAACGATGCACAGTTTCAAGCCAGAAACGAAACGAACGCACCCAATCCACTTTTTTGGACCTAATAGTGATGTTTTGGTTCGTTTGGGACAATTTTGTTACTGTGCAAAAAACCATGCCGGGGTTGCATTTAATGCACTGATTCGGGCCGTTAACGAAACGAGGCACAGTTTCGGGCCAGAAACGAAATGAACGCACCCAATCCACTTTTTTGGACCCAACAGTGATGTTTTAGTTCGTTTCGGTCAGTTTCGTTACTGTGCAAAAAACCATGCCGGGGTTGCATTTAATGCACCGATTGAGGCCGTTAACGAAACGAGGCAAAGTTTCGGGCCAGAAATGAAACGAATGCAGCCAATCCACTATTTTAAATCTAATAGTGATGTTTTGGTTCATTTCGGTCAGTTTCGTTATGGTGCAAAAAGCCATGCCGGTGTTGCATTTAATGCACCGATTCGGGCCGGAACCGAAACGATGCTCCGATTCGGGCCAGAAACGAAACGAACGCACCCAATCCACTGTTTTGGACCCAACAGTGATGTTTTGGTTCGTTTCGGTCAGTTTCATTACTGTGCAAAAAACCATGCCGGTGTTGCATTTGATGCACCAATTCGGGCCGTTAACAAAATGTGGCACAGTTTCGGGCCAGAAATGAAACGAACGCACCCAATCCACTATTCTAAACCCAATAGTGATGTTTTGGTTCGTTTCGGTCAGTTTCGTTATGGTGCAAAAAGCCATGCCGGTGTTACATTTAGTGCACTGATTCGGGCCATTAACGAAACGATGCACAGTTTCGAGCCAGAAACGAAACGAACGCACCCAATCCACTTTTTTGGACCCAATAGTGATGTTTAGGTTCGTTTCGGTCAGTTTCGTTACTGTGCAAAAAACCATGCTCGGTAGCATTTAATGCACTGATTCTGGCAGGAACCGAAACGATGCTCCGATTCGGGCCAGAAACGAAACGAACGCACCCAATCCACTTTTTTGGACCCAATAGTGATGTTTAGGTTCGTTTCGGTCAGTTTCGTTACTGTGCAAAAAACCATGCTCGGTAGCATTCGGGTTGCATTTAATGCACCGATTCAGGCCGTTAACGAGACGAGGCAAAGTTTCGGGCCAGAAATGAAACGAACGCAGCCAATCCACTATTTTAAATCCAATAGTGATGTTTTGGGTCGTTTCGGTCAGTTTCGTTATGGTGCAAAAAACCATGCCGGTGTTGCATTTAATGCACCGATTCGGGCCGGAACCGAAACGAGGCACAGTTTCAGGCTAGAAACGAAATGAACGCACCCAATCCACTTTTTTGGACCCAATAGTGATGTAGTTTCGGGCCAGAAATGAAACGAAGGCAGCCAATCCACTATTTTAAATCCAATAGTGATGTTTTGGTTCGTTTGGGTCAATTTTGTTACTGTGCAAAAAACCATGCCGGGGTTGCATTTAATGCACCGATTCAGGCCGTTAACGAAACGAGGCAAAGTTTCGGGCCAGAAATGAAACGAACGCACCCAATCCACTTTTTTGGACCCAATAGTGATGTAGTTTCGGGTCAGAAACGAAACGAACGCACCCAATCCACTTTTCTGGACCTAATAGTGATGTTTTGGTTCGTTTGGGTCAATTTTGTTACTGTGCAAAAAACCATGCCGGGGTTGCATTTAATGCACTGATTCGGGCCGTTAACGAAACGAGGCACAATTTCGGGCCAAAAACGAAACGAACGCACCAAATCCACTTTTTTGGACCCAATAGTGATGTTTTAGTTCGTTTCGGTCAGTTTTGTTACTGTGCAAAAAACCATGCCGGTGTTGCATTTAGTGCAACGATTCGGGCCATTAACGAAACGAGGCACAGTTTCAGGCCAGAAACGAAATGAACGCACCCAATCCACTTTTTTGGACCCAATAGTGATGTTTTGGTTCGTTTGGGTTAATTTTGTTACTGTGCAAAAAACCATGCCGGGGTTGCATTTAATGCACCGATTCAGGCCGTTAACGAAACGAGGCACAGTTTCGGGCCAGAAATGAAACGAACGCAGCCAATCCACTATTTTAAATCCCGAAACGAACGGACCAAATCCACTTTTTTGGACCCAATAGTGATGTTTTAGTTCGTTTCAGTCAGTTTTGTTACTGTGCAAAAAACCATGCCGGGGTTGCATTTAAGGCACCGATTCAGGCCGTTAACGAAACGAGGCACAGTTTCGGGCCAGAAACGAAACGAACGGACCAAATCCACTTTTTTGGACCCAATAGTGATGTTTTAGTTCGTTTCAGTCAGTTTTGTTACTGTGCAAAAAACCATGCCGGGGTTGCATTTAATGCACCGATTCAGGCCGTTAACGAAACGAGACACAGTTTCGGGCCAGAAATGAAACGAACGCAGCCAATCCACTATTTTAAATCCAATAGTGGTGTTTTGGTTCATTTCGGTCAGTTTCGTTATGGTGCAAAAAGCCATGCCGGTGTTGCATTTAATGCACCGATTCGGGCCATTAACGAAACGATGCACAGTTTCGAGCCAGAAACGAAACGAACGCACCCAATCCACTTTTTTGGACCCAATAGTGATGTTTTAGTTCGTTTCGGTCAGTTTTGTTACTGTGCAAAAAACCATGCCGGTGTTGCATTTAATGCACCGATTCGGGCCGGAACCGAAACGAGGCACAGTTTCGGGCCAGAAACGAAATGAACGCACCCAATCCACTTTTTTGGACCTAATAGTGATGTTTTGGTTCGTTTGGGTCAATTTTGTTACTGTGCAAAAAACCATGCCGGTGTTGCATTTAATGCACCGATTCGGGCCGGAACCGAAACGAGGCACAGTTTCGGGCCAGAAACGAAACGAACGCACCAAATCCACTTTTTTGGACCCAATAGTGATGTTTTAGTTCGTTTCGGTCAGTTTTGTTACTGTGCAAAAAACCATGCCGGTGTTGCATTTAATGCAACGATTCGGGCCGTTAACGAAACGAGGCACAGTTTCGGGCCAGAAACGAAACGAACGCACCAAATCCACTTTTTTGGACCCAATAGTGATGTTTTAGTTCGTTTCGGTCAGTTTTGTTACTGTGCAAAAAACCATGCCGGTGTTGCATTTAATGCAACGATTCGGGCCGTTAACGAAACGAGGCACAGTTTCGGGCCAGAAACGAAACGAACGCACCAAATCCACTTTTTTGGACCCAATAGTGATGTTTTAGTTCGTTTCGGTCAGTTTCGTTACTGTGCAAAAAACCATGCTCGGTAGCATTTAATGCACTGATTCTGGCCGGAACCGAAACGATGCTCCGATTCGGGCCAGAAACGAAACGAACGCACCCAATCCACTTTTTTGGACCCAATAGTGATGTTTAGGTTCGTTTCGGTCAGTTTCGTTACTGTGCAAAAAACCATGCTCGGTAGCATTTAATGCACTGATTCTGGCCGGAACCGAAACGATGCTCCGATTCGGGCCAGAAACGAAACGAACGCACCCAATCCACTTTTTTGGACCCAATAGTGATGTTTAGGTTCGTTTCGGTCAGTTTCGTTACTGTGCAAAAAACCATGCTCGGTAGCATTTAATGCACTGATTCTGGCCGGAACCGAAACGATGCTCCGATTCGGGCCAGAAACGAAACGAACGCACCCAATCCACTTTTTTGGACCCAATAGTGATGTTTAGGTTCGTTTCGGTCAGTTTCGTTACTGTGCAAAAAACCATGCTCGGTAGCATTTAATGCACTGATTCTGGCCGGAACCGAAACGATGCTCCGATTCGGGCCAGAAACGAAACGAACGCACCCAATCCACTTTTTTGGACCCAATAGTGATGTTTAGGTTCGTTTCGGTCAGTTTCGTTACTGTGCAAAAAACCATGCTCGGTAGCATTTAATGCACTGATTCTGGCCGGAACCGAAACGATGCTCCGATTCGGGCCAGAAACGAAACGAACGCACCCAATCCACTTTTTTGGACCCAATAGTGATGTTTAGGTTCGTTTCGGTCAGTTTCGTTACTGTGCAAAAAACCATGCTCGGTAGCATTTAATGCACTGATTCTGGCCGGAACCGAAACGATGCTCCGATTCGGGCCAGAAACGAAACGAACGCACCCAATCCACTTTTTTGGACCCAATAGTGATGTTTAGGTTCGTTTCGGTCAGTTTCGTTACTGTGCAAAAAACCATGCTCGGTAGCATTTAATGCACTGATTCTGGCCGGAACCGAAACGATGCTCCGATTCGGGCCAGAAACGAAACGAACGCACCCAATCCACTTTTTTGGACCCAATAGTGATGTTTAGGTTCGTTTCGGTCAGTTTCGTTACTGTGCAAAAAACCATGCTCGGTAGCATTTAATGCACTGATTCTGGCCGGAACCGAAACGATGCTCCGATTCGGGCCAGAAACGAAACGAACGCACCCAATCCACTTTTTTGGACCCAATAGTGATGTTTAGGTTCGTTTCGGTCAGTTTCGTTACTGTGCAAAAAACCATGCTCGGTAGCATTTAATGCACTGATTCTGGCCGGAACCGAAACGATGCTCCGATTCGGGCCAGAAACGAAACGAACGCACCCAATCCACTTTTTTGGACCCAATAGTGATGTTTAGGTTCGTTTCGGTCAGTTTCGTTACTGTGCAAAAAACCATGCTCGGTAGCATTTAATGCACTGATTCTGGCCGGAACCGAAACGATGCTCCGATTCGGGCCAGAAACGAAACGAACGCACCCAATCCACTTTTTTGGACCCAATAGTGATGTTTAGGTTCGTTTCGGTCAGTTTCGTTACTGTGCAAAAAACCATGCTCGGTAGCATTTAATGCACTGATTCTGGCCGGAACCGAAACGATGCTCCGATTCGGGCCAGAAACGAAACGAACGCACCCAATCCACTTTTTTGGACCCAATAGTGATGTTTAGGTTCGTTTCGGTCAGTTTCGTTACTGTGCAAAAAACCATGCTCGGTAGCATTTAATGCACTGATTCTGGCCGGAACCGAAACGATGCTCCGATTCGGGCCAGAAACGAAACGAACGCACCCAATCCACTTTTTTGGACCCAATAGTGATGTTTAGGTTCGTTTCGGTCAGTTTCGTTACTGTGCAAAAAACCATGCTCGGTAGCATTTAATGCACTGATTCTGGCCGGAACCGAAACGATGCTCCGATTCGGGCCAGAAACGAAACGAACGCACCCAATCCACTTTTTTGGACCCAATAGTGATGTTTAGGTTCGTTTCGGTCAGTTTCGTTACTGTGCAAAAAACCATGCTCGGTAGCATTTAATGCACTGATTCTGGCCGGAACCGAAACGATGCTCCGATTCGGGCCAGAAACGAAACGAACGCACCCAATCCACTTTTTTGGACCCAATAGTGATGTTTAGGTTCGTTTCGGTCAGTTTCGTTACTGTGCAAAAAACCATGCTCGGTAGCATTTAATGCACTGATTCTGGCCGGAACCGAAACGATGCTCCGATTCGGGCCAGAAACGAAACGAACGCAC
Organism: Echinochloa crus-galli; assembly: GCA_900205405.1. Taxonomy (NCBI): domain Eukaryota; kingdom Viridiplantae; phylum Streptophyta; class Magnoliopsida; order Poales; family Poaceae; genus Echinochloa; species Echinochloa crus-galli. The sequence goes on from OAMR01000760.1 coordinate 49,140, forward strand.
CCAATCCACTTTTTTGGACCCAATAGTGATGTTTAGGTTCGTTTCGGTCAGTTTCGTTACTGTGCAAAAAACCATGCTCGGTAGCATTTAATGCACTGATTCTGGCCGGAACCGAAACGATGCTCCGATTCGGGCCAGAAACGAAACGAACGCACCCAATCCACTTTTTTGGACCCAATAGTGATGTTTAGGTTCGTTTCGGTCAGTTTCGTTACTGTGCAAAAAACCATGCTCGGTAGCATTTAATGCACTGATTCTGGCCGGAACCGAAACGATGCTCCGATTCGGGCCAGAAACGAAACGAACGCACCCAATCCACTTTTTTGGACCCAATAGTGATGTTTAGGTTCGTTTCGGTCAGTTTCGTTACTGTGCAAAAAACCATGCTCGGTAGCATTTAATGCACTGATTCTGGCCGGAACCGAAACGATGCTCCGATTCGGGCCAGAAACGAAACGAACGCACCCAATCCACTTTTTTGGACCCAATAGTGATGTTTAGGTTCGTTTCGGTCAGTTTCGTTACTGTGCAAAAAACCATGCTCGGTAGCATTTAATGCACTGATTCTGGCCGGAACCGAAACGATGCTCCGATTCGGGCCAGAAACGAAACGAACGCACCCAATCCACTTTTTTGGACCCAATAGTGATGTTTAGGTTCGTTTCGGTCAGTTTCGTTACTGTGCAAAAAACCATGCTCGGTAGCATTTAATGCACTGATTCTGGCCGGAACCGAAACGATGCTCCGATTCGGGCCAGAAACGAAACGAACGCACCCAATCCACTTTTTTGGACCCAATAGTGATGTTTAGGTTCGTTTCGGTCAGTTTCGTTACTGTGCAAAAAACCATGCTCGGTAGCATTTAATGCACTGATTCTGGCCGGAACCGAAACGATGCTCCGATTCGGGCCAGAAACGAAACGAACGCACCCAATCCACTTTTTTGGACCCAATAGTGATGTTTAGGTTCGTTTCGGTCAGTTTCGTTACTGTGCAAAAAACCATGCTCGGTAGCATTTAATGCACTGATTCTGGCCGGAACCGAAACGATGCTCCGATTCGGGCCAGAAACGAAACGAACGCACCCAATCCACTTTTTTGGACCCAATAGTGATGTTTAGGTTCGTTTCGGTCAGTTTCGTTACTGTGCAAAAAACCATGCTCGGTAGCATTTAATGCACTGATTCTGGCCGGAACCGAAACGATGCTCCGATTCGGGCCAGAAACGAAACGAACGCACCCAATCCACTTTTTTGGACCCAATAGTGATGTTTAGGTTCGTTTCGGTCAGTTTCGTTACTGTGCAAAAAACCATGCTCGGTAGCATTTAATGCACTGATTCTGGCCGGAACCGAAACGATGCTCCGATTCGGGCCAGAAACGAAACGTTGGTTTCATTATGGTGCAAAAAGCCATGCCGGTGTTACATTTAATGCACTGATTCGGGCCATTAACGAAACGATGCACAGTTTCGAGCCAGAAACGAAACGAACGCACCCAATCCACTGTTTTGGACCCAACAGTGATGTTTTGGTTCGTTTCGGTCAGTTTCATTATGGTGCAAAAAGCCATGCCGGGGTTACATTTAATGCACTGATTCGGGCCGGTAACGAAACGAGGCACAGTTTCGAGCCAGAAACGAAACGAACGCACCCAATCCACTGTTTTGGACCCAACAGTGATGTTTTGGTTCGTTTCGGTCAGTTTCATTATGGTGCAAAAAGCCATGCCGGGGTTACATTTAATGCACTGATTCGGGCCGGTAACGAAACGAGGCACAGTTTCGAGCCAGAAACGAAACGAACGCACCCAATCCACTGTTTTGGACCCAACAGTGATGTTTTGGTTCGTTTCGGTCAGTTTCATTATGGTGCAAAAAGCCATGCCGGGGTTACATTTAATGCACTGATTCGGGCCGGTAACGAAACGAGGCACAGTTTCGAGCCAGAAACGAAACGAACGCACCCAATCCACTGTTTTGGACCCAACAGTGATGTTTTGGTTCGTTTCGGTCAGTTTCATTATGGTGCAAAAAGCCATGCCGGGGTTACATTTAATGCACTGATTCGGGCCGGTAACGAAACGAGGCACAGTTTCGAGCCAGAAACGAAACGAACGCACCCAATCCACTGTTTTGGACCCAACAGTGATGTTTTGGTTCGTTTCGGTCAGTTTCATTATGGTGCAAAAAGCCATGCCGGGGTTACATTTAATGCACTGATTCGGGCCGGTAACGAAACGAGGCACAGTTTCGAGCCAGAAACGAAACGAACGCACCCAATCCACTGTTTTGGACCCAACAGTGATGTTTTGGTTCGTTTCGGTCAGTTTCATTATGGTGCAAAAAGCCATGCCGGGGTTACATTTAATGCACTGATTCGGGCCGGTAACGAAACGAGGCACAGTTTCGAGCCAGAAACGAAACGAACGCACCCAATCCACTGTTTTGGACCCAACAGTGATGTTTTGGTTCGTTTCGGTCAGTTTCATTATGGTGCAAAAAGCCATGCCGGGGTTACATTTAATGCACTGATTCGGGCCGGTAACGAAACGAGGCACAGTTTCGAGCCAGAAACGAAACGAACGCACCCAATCCACTGTTTTGGACCCAACAGTGATGTTTTGGTTCGTTTCGGTCAGTTTCATTATGGTGCAAAAAGCCATGCCGGGGTTACATTTAATGCACTGATTCGGGCCGGTAACGAAACGAGGCACAGTTTCGAGCCAGAAACGAAACGAACGCACCCAATCCACTGTTTTGGACCCAACAGTGATGTTTTGGTTCGTTTCGGTCAGTTTCATTATGGTGCAAAAAGCCATGCCGGGGTTACATTTAATGCACTGATTCGGGCCGGTAACGAAACGAGGCACAGTTTCGAGCCAGAAACGAAACGAACGCACCCAATCCACTGTTTTGGACCCAACAGTGATGTTTTGGTTCGTTTCGGTCAGTTTCATTATGGTGCAAAAAGCCATGCCGGGGTTACATTTAATGCACTGATTCGGGCCGGTAACGAAACGAGGCACAGTTTCGAGCCAGAAACGAAACGAACGCACCCAATCCACTGTTTTGGACCCAACAGTGATGTTTTGGTTCGTTTCGGTCAGTTTCATTATGGTGCAAAAAGCCATGCCGGGGTTACATTTAATGCACTGATTCGGGCCGGTAACGAAACGAGGCACAGTTTCGAGCCAGAAACGAAACGAACGCACCCAATCCACTGTTTTGGACCCAACAGTGATGTTTTGGTTCGTTTCGGTCAGTTTCATTATGGTGCAAAAAGCCATGCCGGGGTTACATTTAATGCACTGATTCGGGCCGGTAACGAAACGAGGCACAGTTTCGAGCCAGAAACGAAACGAACGCACCCAATCCACTGTTTTGGACCCAACAGTGATGTTTTGGTTCGTTTCGGTCAGTTTCATTATGGTGCAAAAAGCCATGCCGGGGTTACATTTAATGCACTGATTCGGGCCGGTAACGAAACGAGGCACAGTTTCGAGCCAGAAACGAAACGAACGCACCCAATCCACTGTTTTGGACCCAACAGTGATGTTTTGGTTCGTTTCGGTCAGTTTCATTATGGTGCAAAAAGCCATGCCGGGGTTACATTTAATGCACTGATTCGGGCCGGTAACGAAACGAGGCACAGTTTCGAGCCAGAAACGAAACGAACGCACCCAATCCACTGTTTTGGACCCAACAGTGATGTTTTGGTTCGTTTCGGTCAGTTTCATTATGGTGCAAAAAGCCATGCCGGGGTTACATTTAATGCACTGATTCGGGCCGGTAACGAAACGAGGCACAGTTTCGAGCCAGAAACGAAACGAACGCACCCAATCCACTGTTTTGGACCCAACAGTGATGTTTTGGTTCGTTTCGGTCAGTTTCATTATGGTGCAAAAAGCCATGCCGGGGTTACATTTAATGCACTGATTCGGGCCGGTAACGAAACGAGGCACAGTTTCGAGCCAGAAACGAAACGAACGCACCCAATCCACTGTTTTGGACCCAACAGTGATGTTTTGGTTCGTTTCGGTCAGTTTCATTATGGTGCAAAAAGCCATGCCGGGGTTACATTTAATGCACTGATTCGGGCCGGTAACGAAACGAGGCACAGTTTCGAGCCAGAAACGAAACGAACGCACCCAATCCACTGTTTTGGACCCAACAGTGATGTTTTGGTTCGTTTCGGTCAGTTTCATTATGGTGCAAAAAGCCATGCCGGGGTTACATTTAATGCACTGATTCGGGCCGGTAACGAAACGAGGCACAGTTTCGAGCCAGAAACGAAACGAACGCACCCAATCCACTGTTTTGGACCCAACAGTGATGTTTTGGTTCGTTTCGGTCAGTTTCATTATGGTGCAAAAAGCCATGCCGGGGTTACATTTAATGCACTGATTCGGGCCGGTAACGAAACGAGGCACAGTTTCGAGCCAGAAACGAAACGAACGCACCCAATCCACTGTTTTGGACCCAACAGTGATGTTTTGGTTCGTTTCGGTCAGTTTCATTATGGTGCAAAAAGCCATGCCGGGGTTACATTTAATGCACTGATTCGGGCCATTAACGAAACGATGCACAGTTTTGAGCCAGAAACGAAACGAATGCACCCAATCCACTTTTTTTGACCTAATAGTGATGTTTTGGTTCGTTTGGGTCAATTTTGTTATTGTGCAAAAAACCATGCCGGGGTTGCATTTAATGCACTGATTCGGGCCGTTAACGAAACGAGGCACAGTTTCGGGCCAGAAACGAAACGAACGCACCAAATCCACTTTTTTGACCCAATAGTGATGTTTTTGTTCGTTTCGGTCAGTTTTGTTACTGTGCAAAAAACCATGTCGGTGTTGCATTTAATGCAACGATTCGGGCCGTTAATGAAACGAGGCATAGTTTCGGGCCAGAAACGAAATGAACGCACCCAATCCACTTTTTTGGACCCAATAGTGATGTTTTAGTTCGTTTCGGTCAGTTTTGTTACTGTGCAAAAAACCATGCCGGTGTTGCATTTAATGCACCGATTCGGGCCGTTAACAAAACGAGGCACAGTTTCGGGCCAGAAACGAAATGAACGCACCCAATCCACTTTTTTGGACCCAATAGTGATGTTTTAGTTCGTTTTGTTCAGTTTCGTTACTGTGCAAAAAACCATGCCGGTGTTGCATTTAATGCACCGATTCGGGCCGTTAACGAAACGAGGCACAGTTTCAGGCCAGAAACGAAATGAACGCACCCAATCCACTTTTTTGGACCTAATAGTGATGGTTTGGTTCATTTGGGTCAGTTTTGTTACTGAGCGAAAAACCATATGCCGGGGTTGCATTTAATGCACTGATTCGGGCCATTAACGAAACGATGCACAGTTTCGAGCCAGAAACGAAACGAACGCACCCAATCCACTTTTTTGGACCTAATAGTGATGTTTTGGTTCATTTGGGTCAATTTTGTTACTGTGCCAAAAACCATATGCCGGGGTTGCATTTAATGCACTGATTCGGGCCGCTAACGAAACGAGGCACAGTTTCGGGCCAGAAGTGAAACGAACGCACCAAATCCACTTTTTTGGACCCAGTAGTGATGTTTTAGTTCGTTTCGGTCAGTTTTGTTACTGTGCAAAAAACCATGACGGTGTTGCATTTAATGCAACGATCCGGGCCGTTAACGAAACGAGGCACAGTTTTGGGCCAAAAACGAAATGAACGCACCCAATCCACTTTTTTGGACCCAACAGTGATGTTTTGGTTCGTTTCGGTCAGTTTCATTACTGTGCAAAAAACCATGCCGGTGTTGCATTTGATGCGCCGATTCGGGCCGTTAAAAAAATGAGGCACAGTTTCGGGCCAGAAACGAAACGAACGCACCAAATCCACTTTTTTGGACCCAGTAGTGATGTTTTAGTTCGTTTCGGTCAGTTTTGTTACTGTGCAAAAAACCATGACGCTGTTGCATTTAATGCAACGATCCGGGCCGTTAACGAAACGAGGCACAGTTTTGGGCCAAAAACGAAATGAACGCACCCAATCCACTTTTTTGGACCCAACAGTGATGTTTTGGTTCGTTTCGGTCAGTTTCATTACTGTGCAAAAAACCATGCCGGTGTTGCATTTGATGCGCCGATTCGGGCCGTTAAAAAAATGAGGCACAGTTTCGGGCCAGAAATGAAACGAACGCACCCAATCCACTATTTTAAATCCAATAGTGATGTTTTGGTTCATTTCGGTCAGTTTCGTTATGGTGCAAAAAGCCATGCCGGTGTTACATTTAATGCACTGATACGGGCCATTATCGAAACGATGCACAGTTTCGAGCCAGAAACGAAACGAACGCACCCAATCCACTTTTTTGGACCTAATAGTGATGTTTTGGTTCGTTTCGGTCAGTTTCATTACTGTGCAAAAAACCATGCCGGTGTTGCATTTGATGCACCGATTCGGGCCGTTAACAAAACGAGGCAAAGTTTCGGGCCAGAAATGAAACGAACGCAGCCAATCCACTATTTTAAATCCAATAGTGATGTTTTGGTTAGTCTGAGTTAGTGTTTACACTCTTCTGTCACTGTTGCACAATTAGTTCAGTTAAGAGTAGCTAAGTATAGCTCCACCGTAAAGCCGGTGCCTTGTGTAAGTGTTTTCACAATTCTATAGTCTTCTCGCCAACGGTGATGATGGGTTGTAAAACTCCCACTTCTCTTAATAAAAAACGTGCCAAGCACGATTACGAAAAAAAAATATCCGATACAAGAGGGGGGGGGGGGGGGGGAACAGTTAATTGAAGATCAACTGGACGTGATGAAGACATAAGACAATGCAATACTTCTATGTAATCCTGCTGAAAACAGTACACGGGTGCAGGGTGCCTTTTAAGACGTGAATATTGGGGGTCAGAAGAGGTGACTGTGTGTTAGCTAGAGCCTGTGGGTCCGGGGCTTGACCGACCCATGCTCCATGCACCGGTTAATATAGGTGTTTGATTACCAATTCAACCAAGACAAAATTAATGCTACTGCCGATTCCCTTGCTAGGCCGGCCTACAGGAACCACAAATATCCAAATGCTAGATCTCTCATGCTCAAATGCAAATCATGTACTACAAGCTTTACAACATGTAAGCTTGGACAATGTACCTCATCAATGCCAATGGCTACAAGCTTTGCAACATGTAAGCTTGAATAATGTAACAATCTCAGCAGCAAGTTGCTGCTAATCTAATATAGATGTTTCTTGGCAAAACAACAAAAAAAAAGATTATCAAAGACACCCTGGTTTGTCCAAACCGCCGAGAGATGTCTTTATTTATTTTCTATATATGAACTAACACAAGCGAGACTCGACTCCGCTGCATACTGAGTAGCTAGTCATCCGAATGCATCCGGTCCTATATATGCCTGCTAGTTGCTTTCACTATGTAAGTACATCCATGATGGACAGTTAGACAGCTCCACCCCTCACTCTCCAACAACCATTTTTTTCTAAAACGGTTTTGGTGGTAACCTCCTGCCTACCGCCCTACCGCGACCACCCGGCCGGTCCCAGAGATGGTCACCACTCAGGCACTCACCGGGATCGGGAAACAGAGCAGGAAAAAAAATGCATGCTCTTGTGAGCTTTTGCTAGCTGGAGAGACCACTCTGCACTTTCGGATCTCTAATCGCTTATGGTAGCTTCAGTGAGGAGTTTTAATTATAAATTGTTTTAAAAAAATGTCACATCAAATAAGATACAATGAAACTCAAATAAAACAACCACTCAATACATAGTTTTATTTTATAGTTTCATAAACATTTAATTGTATAGCTCATTGCGTGTTGATAATTGTGCGTGCCAGTAGAATTTCATCTCATAAAACTCATTCTTCTCCCTCTTCTTAAATATGGTGCTATATCATAAAAAATTTCTACAAGGCAACTTATTAAATGTGAATTAAACTAGTCTCACAGGGATTTCTATATAAGTTTTATTTGCATTAAATAGGATGTCACATAAGTACTTTTGATGACATTTGAAAGAGAGAAAAACTAAGTTTCGTATAGATGAAACTCTTTTGATACGATTATCAGCTCTTTACAGTTCTTAAATAGGATCCTATATCAAAGTCGTAGGTCTTAATGAGATCCATAATTTTGTAAGTTTTGTGTTTTTACATTTGAGACCGTTAATACGCTGCTGACGGCTGACGCTTACTAACATTTCCGATGGCAGAATGGCAGATGCACTGCCGGTGTGGGGCAGGCCCCGGCAGCCGTGCTCCCGAATCAGCGGACCTGCGGTGCAATGCTTGTACTCTGGTTCATTGTTTTTTGTGTTGTAAATATCACCAGACAGAAGAGGGATATTTGAGGTATCCACACCGGGGGGCCCAAAAAAGGGTTGCATGGTAACGCGGAATTATTCGTCTTGGCACGAGCGCGAGCTGCGGCACGCCGGCACGTCTTGGCTGCACCTGTGAAAGCGAGTGTGGTCCAAAGCACAAGCGCCAAAGAACAAGGGGCGAGTGGGGAACTGGTGAGTGGTGACCGCCAACGCAGCTGAACACGGGGGTGGCGCGCAGCCGCCGGGCTGGTACAGACCTCGCATCGCACCCGGCCCGCGCCGATCTCCTTCACGCCGAAAGAAGGAATTGTCTGTCCCGTCGACAGAGAGTACAAGCATTGCATCTCATCTCATAGTGCTGAATTCTCTCATGCTCACTGGTCCGGTCACTCATGCCCATCATTGTGCAGCGCAAGCGCTTTTTCTAGCTTTTCAACCCAACGACGTTGAATATTGGGGGAGACATTGTAGTTCATGCGCCGGGCACAGATCCGTTAATTAGGCCGATCGAGCTGTGACAGGCGCTTAAGACAAGGCATCAAAAGCAAAATTAAGTTTCCCTGGCTGAGAATTGGCCTCCATGCTTTCACACAAGTTTCCTGTTATGAGGGACCAACACTTCATAAATTACGTCAATAATGTGAAGCAAATTCGAGCTTTGGAAAAAAAAAGGTCGCTGCATTTATCACTCCTTTCCCCCGTAATTCTGAGCCAATATTGACTACTGCGTCTGCACCTCTTAGGCTGAGCCATGACAAAAGGGGGACATGTACATTTCAAAAATTTCGTGGAGCAGCTAATTGTTGATAATATTTAAAATTTTGTTATCATAGATTTTTCATGTCTTTGAGGCTAAAACTAGATTATTTGCTGGCTTAATAAGACCATTATATGCATGAGATAATCACAAACGTTAACTACACTTATGCAGCACAGTACACGTACACTTTTGAAATGAAACATAAATGTATTAACCAAAGCTACATTATATCGGGGAGCTAAAATAAATGGATATTCCAGCGATTCTCGCATCATCCTGTGGGTATCACAGAACAGCATGCATACTCCGAAAAAGAATAAAGAGGTCACACAATTACCAGAGACTGGCAAAGCCCAAATATTGATAACATCATATTATAAAGGAAAAAGTCCATTTTTGGCCATCGAACTTTTGTGAGATTCATCTGGAAATATACCGCGGCCATCCACACCATATGTCGCAGCATGGACTACAGTTGTGCATTTTGGCAGCATGGACACCATATGTTATCAATATCTTAAAGCATCTCCAAGAGACATGCTATACTTGTTTTGTATGCTATATTTAGATTTTTAGAGAAAAAAGTGAACTCCAACAGGTATGCTATCTCGTTTTGTAAAATAGCAAGTTAGCTATTCCTAGAATCTCGTATGGTAAATATAGCTTGCATGTCCCGCTAGCCATCTAGATTGTCAAAGTAGAAAGGCTGTTGGAGTTTTCTATATTTTTACATAGTTTTGTATTTTAGATGTTAGCTAAATTATAAATTTAACAATCTATTTTTACCATTTCTCTTGGAGATGTTCTTAGGCTCCCGGCCTAATCTAGTTCAGGACAGTCCTGGGCAAACTGGTCCTACAGCTCGTTGAGGTTGGAGATCCTCAAACACCTGTTATTCGCCACCTTGAGCCGCATAGCAGCAGGAAGGTTGACAACTTCTTGCAACTTGTGTGCAAGTCTTCAGGCAGATCTCTTAGTTTTGGGCAATCAAGAAGCAAAAGACGTTAAGGGAAGGCATCAGAACCAGTTTATCACATTAGGCCTCCATGTTACATAAGTTTCCTATCTCGAGGGACCAACTTCCATATTGCGCATGCCAATGATGTGGAGCAACTCAAGCTTCGGGAAATAAAAAGTCTTGCACCGATATTGCACTCATCACGTCCCCTCCAAGGAGTGCTGCACCCATATTCACTACAGCACCTGCAGCTCTAACTGATCGAGGAACTAGTAGTTCTTCTCTGTTTCAGTTATTTTTAGAGGATTCTCTGTTTCTCCTAAAACCAAACAAATCTCAGATTTTTGCATCTCCAAGTCTCACTCTCCCCAGAGGTCCAGCCGTTTCAGCCCACTACTTAGGAATCGAATGGGCCATAAATGATTTTCGCAGGCCCAATTATGCACTCGCTGCCAAGGAAGCCCATGGAGGAGGAGGCCGCCGCGGCGATCGTCGTAGCGCCGCGCCGTGTGCGAGGGCGAGAACCGAACAAGGGCGGCGGCGAGGAAGAAGAAGGTGAGATGAGACACTACATCTGCTCCAACGCCACCTCCATTAGGATCTCCTTCACCAACGGCATCTTCCAAGAAGCTAGCCGCGGAGGCCGCCAAGCTCGGTCGATAGGCGGTGCATCTAGAGACCTCTGTCTGTCATCCTCGTCCTACCTTGCGACTTGCGAGCTCGCCAGGATCGTCACCAGGTTCTCTCCTCTTCCTCTGACCTTCCGCACTTGCAGTGGCAGTTTTGTACTTTTGTTTGTTCTGGCTCATTTAATCAGCAGCCACAGGCAGCGGAAGTGAAATCTTTTAATAGACGAATTCGTGCCAGGTTCTCTCGCATGTTATGTGGCCACGTCATCACGTTCTCTCGCATGTTATGTAGCCACGTCGTCTCTTTTTCTTGGATGTCGGATTCTAATCAGATGGTAGGCGGATGAAATGTGTTTCTACTTTCTAGAGTCATCGTCCCAGTTTGCAGGCTCCAGCAGACGCCTCGTCAGAATCGTCCCCCCAAAACTCGCGCCGCCGGAGTAGCTGCACCCGGTAGCCTGCCGCGCACGTGTCATGGAACCGTCCGCAGTCCGCAACCCGCATCAGGAAGCCGGCCCCACCGCGGCGATAGCTGAGAATGCGAACGAGCCAGGCCGGCGGCCGCGACGCTCGCACAAGACTGACCGGCGGCGCAGCACCAGCTCGCACAAGACTGACCGGCGACGGCAGCGCGGCAGCACCATTCTACAGCGACCCCAGGCCAGCGATGCTGAAGACAACCACTGGACAGCGCCAGCAGCCTCGTGTTGCCATGTGCGCGCCGCTGGCAGCGACCGAGGAACTCAATGCCAGCATCGCAGCTTAAATGGATAGTGAAGCCAATATGTTCGATAAAATGGGAACAAGGTATCCTCTTTTTTTTTCCAGTATTTCTTCCCCTCAAATTTTCTAGATGATTTACCACATCTCTATCAGTCTATCGTTACAGAGTAACAGAGATGCCATCGCTGCCCCCACGTGCACATCGGCGCACCGCTCGCTAAGCTCAGTGACAAGGTTGCAGATTCGGGGTCAGAGTGACCATGGCACTAGCTGCACTCCAGGGTCTTCTCGAGCAGCGAGTGCGACAATGTCTGAAGGTTCACCCCAGTTTCATCTACTTTGCCCTTTGATTACTTTGCAACATGACGCTGATCCCCAATATCATGGTAACCTATTCCTGAGTTGGCTTATCGCAGTGCTTTACTGCTTGTTGTGATGTAGCCTGATCTTAGATTCCTTGTTATTTTGGTACAAATAGTTTTTTTAAAAAAAATAAGAATTTAGAACCCATACAAGAAAACAATCTCACTTCTTGATTGTGTATAGTTATTTGAATGTTTGATTTCGCATGCAAGAGCCGACGATTAGGCCATCTACATAATCATGGCAATGCTTAGACTATCAATATGAGCAATTACCCTACACGCTTTCCTCCAAGCAATGGCAGCAAAATTCCACCGACAATGATAATAACACAGTAACACTGATCAGATCCAATGGAGTTCGCCAATATATAAAGTGAAGGAAGAAATCTCTATAATCTAGAGCCGGTGCATTCCGGCTCGTTTGGTTGGACCACGTTAGCAAATTAATTGTTAACCGTACGATTACGAACGAACGATGAGAATGTTAAATATCCATTCGTGCGTGCGTAGGCTGGTCGGCTTTTCATTTCCGCTGCCAGCTGTCGAGAAAAAACCACGATACATGGTAAACGAGGCAACCAAGAAAAATCCAGATATAGAGAGACGAAACGGCAGCCTGCTACATAATATAAAATAATACAAGGACCTTCCAGAGCAAACAACAACACGGTACAGAGTATATAAAATAGTACAAGAACCATTCCATCCCATTCCAATACACATCCATCCGTTCCAATCCACGAAAGCAGACTCCCAAAAGCACTTTCAACTTTTCCTTGGAGATCTTGATCAATCTTGTGATTGGTAAGTTTTTGCTGCTTTTTCTCTTAAAAGTCAAATTGTATTACAGCTTACCATATGAATTTATCAGTCGACGATCTGAAAAGAGCCCACAAAGCCACCGTTCAGCACCCACCGTTCAGTCTTGCCAAGGCCACGATCTTGTCTTTGTGACCTACTCCTCTTTTAGTTCTTTACCAATCAGCATCAAGGATTGATTGCTATCACTATTGACAAGCCTGCCTCATCCTCTGTCATTTTCCATCTAAAGCTCCTCCATCTATCAGATAGCTTCCTTTAGTTCTATCGACCTAGCAGTCATACCTAGATAACCCTAAGTCCCTAAGCCCTCTACCTAATAACCCCCAGTCATCCACAATATCATTATTTCTTGAGAACAAAATTTACATTCTGTAGTTACTAATGTTAGACATATACTACTTATTTAATTTCTCTAAATCCTCTAAAACAACTATGCAGGCAAACAGCATAATATCAACATCACCGAAGACAAAGCATTTTAGCGCCTGAAAGGTAAGAAATACTAACCTACTAGATGCATTTTCAATTCAACATTAGCACATAGTTCTGTCCAGATGTTCAAGTACCCTACTATCCTTTTCTCTTGATTTAAAGATACTAACATTTTATATTATCTTTTACTAGCAAAACATATGGCAAGAACTAAAAAGCGTAAAATAGTTGATATTACTCGAAATAGTACATTAAAAGAAGGACTAATTAATCGAAATAAAAGGCGTAGTCTAAATATACAGAAAAAGACAGCATACTTATCAATACCTACCAATAACGTATATTTTTCTCCAGAACATATACAATACCTAAAAGAATCATATCCTGGACGATCATACTATGGCATGCCTAATCATGAATGTCAATACTGTGGTGCAATATTTTGGTATGAAGAAAGAATTAAATCCAATCATGGAACTATTACTTATAACCTATGTTGTAAAGAAGGTAAAATTCGCATTCCTCCATTTAAAAAACCTCCTGAGTTTCTTGCAAAGCTACTTGATTACAATGGTGATAGTCGATCCAAACATTTCATCCAAAAAATAAGGCAATATAATAGCATGTTTGCTTTTACATCTATGGGTGGAAATATAGATAAATCAATAAATCAAGGAGATGGACCTTATGTTTTTCGCATTAATGGACAAATACATCATCGTATAGGATCACTATTGCCTAAACCTAACAATATTCCTAAATTCGCTGAATTATACATCTTTGATACTGAAAATGAAATTTCAAATAGAATGCGTGCTTTACAAAATGAAGAGATAGAAACAACAGATATCGATTCAAGTATAGTAAAAGGTCTAATAGACATGCTAGATCAATATAATCCTTTAGTGAAAAAATTCCGTTTTGCACGTGATCTACTGAAAGACTATAATGGCATTGATGTTAGTATCTGTATCATTGGTGCAGATAAAAATTATCCAGTACAATTTGAGATGCCAAATAGTGATGAATTAGCCATGTTAATAGTTGGTGATCTATCATTGGAAAATTATAAACGAGATATCATAGTACGAAGTAGAGATCAAGGTTTGCATGAGATATCAATCCTGCATCCTGCATTTATGGCTTTGCAATATCCATTGCTATTTCCATATGGTGAAAGAGGATACCAATTAGGCATTTATTATTATTGAAATGTTATCTGAAGGTCAACAACCTAATGATAGACCAGATATAATAGTGCGTGTTTTTCATATGAAACTACAAGAATTGCTTCAAGATATACGTTCGGGCATAGTGTTTGGTCCCACAAATGCAATCTTATATTCTATTGAATTTCAAAAAAGAGGTCTACCACATGTACATATATTAGTCTGGCTAGCAAATAATAGGTCTGAGATTGTTACTGAAATGATAGACCATTTTATTTCAGCTGAGATACCTGACCCAAATATTGATCCATTAGGATACATACTGATTGCAGAACACATGATGCATGGACCATGTGGTGATAAAAATCCAAACTGTCCCTGTATAAAAAAAGGGAAATGTTCAAAATTCTATCCAAAAGAATTCCAATGTGAAACTATATTTGACGAAAATGAATTCACAATATACAGAAGGCGTGATACGAACATATACATTCGTAAAAATAACCACATCCTAGATAACAGATGGGTTGTACCTCATAATCTATTTCTTCTAAAAAAATATCAGGCACATATAAATGTTGAATATTGCAGTAAGAGTAGAATATTGAAATACTTATGCAAATATGTTAATAAAGGACCTGATCAAGCAAAAATCTTTTTCGAAATATTAAAGAAAAGACACGAAAATAACACTCCAATTGATGAAATAAAGGAATATCTTGATTGCATATATATCTGTGAACAAGATGCACTTTGGAGACTATTTGGTTATGAAATTCATCATCACTCACCTGCAGTAGAACGACTACCCGTTCACTTACCATTCATGAATATTGTAGCCTTTAATAATAATGTGAAACTAAAAAAACTTATAGAAAATCCTGACCTACAAAAAACAATGTTAACAGAATGGTTCACAGCAAACCAGAGATATGAGAAAGCACATGAATTAACATACTGTGACTTTCCTTCAAAGTGGACCTGGGATAAAAAAAATCGACAATAGAATGATAGAAAACATGGGGGGAAAATAGGCCGCCTATATTATGTTAACCCAACTGAAGGAGAACGATTCTACTTAAGAATGTTATTAATGGTTATAAAAGGGGCAAAAAACTATGAGGATATTAGGACATATAATGGAACCATATATACCACATTTAAAGAAGCATGTATGGCTCGTGGATTACTAAACAATGATGAGGAATGGTACTGGGCAGTTAAAGAGGCTACAACATGGGCATCATCATCACAATTAAGACAGTTATTTGTAACTATGATGTTATTTTGTGGAATACAGAACGAAAGAGAATTTTTTGAGAAAAATTGGCGCTACATGATAGATGATTTTAAATACACATCACAACAACAGCTGCACCCAATTAGGTACAATCTACATGATAGTGAATTAATGGATATGTTACTAGATGATTTGCAATACATTTTCAGTAGAAATGGAGTGCATATACATAACTTTAACCTTCCTCATAAAAGCAAAGAATATAAAAATTACCTTATCAATCGCTTAATAGAAGAAGAATTGAATTATGATATTGACAAATTAGAGGAACAAGCCAACATGTTATATGCATGCCTAAATACTGAACAAAGAAATGCTTTTCACACAATTATAAAAAATGTTTTAGATCATACAGCAGGATTCTATTTCGTATCAGGTTATGGTGGCACGGGTAAAACTTATTTATGGAATGCAATTGTTTCATACCTAAGAGCACGTAAAAAAATTGTATTAACAGTAGCATCATTTGGTGTAGCATCTTTATTATTACCAAATGGCAGAACAGCACACTCACGATTTAAGATCCCATTGGATATAGATGAAACTTCAGTCTGTGATATTAAGCGTGGAAGCATATTAGCTGAACTAATCATTGAGACCTCTCTTATAATATGGGATGAAGCATTAATGACAAATAGGCGATGCTTTGAAGCATTAGATAGATCACTACGTGATATTATGAACCAAATAAACTCTGAAGCAAAAGACAAACCATTTGGAAGTAAAGTTGTAGTATTAGGAGGAGATGTACGACAGATCCTACCAGTAGTAGAAAATGGAACAAGAACACAAATAATAGATGCATCAATAATAAAATCGTATCTATGGAAACATGTACATGTATTAAAATTGACAGAAAACATGCGATTAAAAAATACTAATATGTCTAGCACATCATATAATGACCTTCAATCATTTAATCAGTGGTTATTACAGTTAGGTGAAGGACTACTACCAACAAATAAACATGATGAAGATAGTGAACCTACATGGATAGAAATACCACATGAATTACTCAATTATACCGATGGGCCAAAAATTCCATCATTAGTGAACTGTGTTTATCCACAGTTTGACCAAAACTATTTCAATCCAGAATATTTAAAAGAAAGAGCAATTTTAACGCCAACTAATGAGGTAGTAGATGATATTAATACTCACATGTTAACTCTTGTGCCACAAGAAGGCAAGGAATATCTAAGTGCTGATTCTATTTCGAAGAGTTTAGATACATGCAACGATGCTGATATTCTTTATCCTGTTGAATACCTAAATACTCTAAATGCTAATAATTTTCCTCAGCATAGATTAGCACTCAAAATTGGTGTGCCGATTATACTATTGCGAAATTTGAATCAAAGCATAGGACTATGTAATGGTACACGATTAATTGTAACAAATTTAGGTGATAATATTATAGAAGCTATTATGATAACTGGTTCCAATATTGGAGAAAAGGTTTACATTCCACGTATAAATCTTACAACGAGAGGATGTAAGTGGCCATTTGTATTAAATAGACGGCATATTAGTGGCCATGACTATAAATAAAAGTCAAGGACAAACATTAACAAATGTAGGTATATATCTCAAAAAGCATGTATTCACACATGGTCAATTATATGTAGCAATTTCAAGAGTAACATCCAAATCTGGCCTCAAAATACTTATAGAAAATGAAGATGGAACTTGTGGAAATCAAACTCGAAATATTGTATATCGTGAAATATTCAATTATATCTAACAGTTTTCTTGCAGATGGCAACTAATATGCTTTCAGAGCTAAATCCTCATGGACTGAATTGGAACATACGCGTTTGCATCTCAAGAATGTGGGAATTCTATAGCAAAGATGGACAACTCAAACATCTGGACTTAGTGATTATAGATGAAAAGGTATGTTTCATATTTATAAGTCCATCATTTAACTTCTCTTCATAATGTTAATCTGCTTTTAATTATCTATTCTATAACACTAACTATTTCCATTACAGAATAATGCCATGTATGTTGAAATACCACTAGAAGATATTCCATATCTAAAAACTCATCTACAAGAAGGAAAAATAGTTGATATCAAAAGGTTCTTAGTCCAAAGAGCAAAAAGTATCTACAAAGTGGTGGAAGCTCCTTATATGATAAAGTTAAGTCAGAGATCAATCATCACTCCAGTGCTTCCAGAACCATTACATTTTCCAAAATATGTTTACAACTTGATTCCATTCTCAGAACTACAACAATACGCCAATCTTAATAATCGATTCCTAGGTAAAAAATATTCTTACTTTATATTTACATTTTATATTTTCACTACTACTACATAGTCAAAAAACAAATGTGTAACCATAATTACATATATGTACTCTATGCAGATATTATTGGCTATGTGGTAGCTGTATCAAATGTTGCAAAAGCGCGATATGGCTACAACAAGTTAGAAACAAAAAGAGTTGTTATTCTTAAAGATGACAAGTAAGTTACGGTATTGTGGTTATTTTATCCCTGCTATTGACAATTATTAACTCAACAATAATAATGCATTACTTCTGTTCATAAATTCATTGCAGGGGAAACTCAATTGAAATATCACTATGGGGTCAAAGGGCAACTGAATTTGATGCGGACACAGTTTATATGAATGGACAAGAGACTGCAGTTATTGTTCTCTTTGTTGGGACATTAGCAAAGACTATAAAAACTGACAAAGGTGACAAATTGATTCTAACTGGAAGTGCCGCTTGCCGTTGGTACATCAATGAAGACATTCCAGCAATCAATGAATTTTATTCAAAGTAAGAATATTTATTGTACTGACTAAGAACATATATATGTGTGTGTATGTAAAAAAGTAGGCTAACATAATATTTACTACTTCAGGCTTTTGCAAATAGAAGATGAGATTGAACCAGTACAAGCAGTGCACCTACAAGGCGATGATGAAAATGCACAACAGATAGAAAAGAAAACTCTGTTGCAACTCAAGAAAGAAGTTGATCCAGTTGCTCATAAGGTAATATCAGTTACATTTTGTAAAGACACTGCCTACCTTGAAAAAGAGTTATATCACTAACAGGACACCTTATCTATTAGCGTATTACTTAAAGCTGAAATTTGTATCATTGTATCCTACTTTTTTCAGAATCAAAAATTTGAATCCACAATCGCAATTACAAGATTAGCTCCAAACCAAGGCTGGTGGTATCGTGCATGTAAATCATGCCACTCGAAAACTTTTCTCCAGGGTTCCACTTACAAATGCACAAATGACAACTGTGTCTGCACTGAAGCAATACCTAGGTACATATATTATTGGCATCCTTTTTCATTTATAAAGCTTTACATTTAAATTCTTTCATAACCAATTAGCGGTTCAGTTCTAATTTATTCTTAACGCAAAATATAGGTACAAACTCTGTATTATGGGCAGTGATAATACCTATGAACTTGAATTTGTCCTTTTCGACAAAAAGGCAGAACAACTGATTGGAAAACCAGTAGAGAAAATATCAAATATGTATAGCAGAAATGATATCCCATCTGAAATCACAGCCTTGATTGGACAAAAGTACACATTTATCGTGAAGATTTCATCAAAAAAGAGTTTTGCTAGCAAAGATCCATCATTTGAAGTCCTCTATATCACTCATCAATTTGGGAAACAAACAAATATTCCGAGTTGTGAGAAACAAGAACAAAGAAGCAGCATTACTACACTTCCAACTCCAAGGCAGGTGCCACCGCCGCTGGTTCCAATCAAATACAAAATTGAGACAAAACAGGTACACAAACAAGTAATTTTTTCTTATCTTTTTTACAATCTCTTGAACATGGACTTATATTATATTTCATACTAACATACAGGATAAACTTCCATTGCTACAAAAGTCTGATACAGATATTGACCTGATGGACATAGAACCTACTGAGTATGTATTATTTTTAATTGTATAAAATAATTTATATATGTATACACCTAATGATACTAACTTGCTTTCAAATAATCATAGAAATCCTAGCGAACAAGATACCCGACGAAACAAAAGGGACCAACCAAGCGATAATGACAATAATAGCGACGAGGACAACAAAGCTACCAGAAGTTACTTTTCAAGGGAAAAGAAAGCAAAACAATAAGTTAAACTCTTCCATTATTTTTTACCACTATTTCTGAAAACTGTAGTGCTAAATCTTTTCCAACACAAATCATGGGCACTGTTAATAACACTACTTCAACCACCAAATGAAACACAATAACAAAAAAAATTAACTATCATCCTCCATTGTATACAGGTAGCTGCTGAAGGAGGGCAGGCAGTGGATCTTATGCAAAATAGCATACTCTGATTTCTGGTAGAACAGACTTTTGTAAACTTTAATGGCCAATATCGTTCTTTTGGAGAGGAACCCTATAATCACTACTCTCTAGGGAATCTAGATACAGCAGATTTAGCACATCTTCTAAATTAAATTTGTGACTAAATCTGCACTACATCTTTTGCAAAATGACATAGAACACTTATGTCATGGTTTAGTCGTGTATGTAGCTAAATGGACAACATATATGTAATTATTAATGTTGCTATGTGATGCACCATGGTACTGACTCAAGTAAAACACCATACCCACGTTGCAGTGCAAACTTCCCAATTTATAACCAATCGTACTGTACTAAACCAAAAGCATATTTCCTGAGTCGCTTCTGCTGAGCACCTACTCTGAATATGAGGACAAACAAATTTCAGCAAACTTCCCAAACGTATATCACCGATATAAAGCACAAAACTAAAACAACCTAGATCTCAATATTACTTACAACTATGTATAAAACACTCAAATTACTCAATCTCCAAAAGCAAAACAATAAATTTGCATAAAAATCGCTTCATCATCTACTCTACAAGTGTAGAAAAGAAAGGAAGAACAGGCGAAATTGATTTTACCTAGAGCTTTCCTTGCAGACTAGCAACTGACAGATCCAATCTTTCGCTCCTCTCCTCCCTCTGTTCTTTCCTTCTTCTCCCTTGAATTTCCTTTATTTTTCTGGTACATTAGGATCATACATCCTAGCGGCGTAGATCTGTGCATGTAAAGCAGCAAAGCAAAGGAAGCAGCAAGGCAAAGCCAGATGCGCGGTTAGGTGAATGAACAGAGCTATGACAGGAAAAGTCACACAGCCAGCGAGAGAGAAATAAAGAGCAGCCGAGGAGCTGTACACGTGCCTCTCAAATTCTGCTTTGGCCCCCTACCAGAGCAATATGACAAACAGCTGTCACCTCATTATTTAACTCTATTTTTCTATAATGATAAATTAGCTAATAATCAAGACCATACCAATAATATGATGATCACGGGTCCTTAGGGGGCGCCAAAGGCGCACCAAAATTCTAGTGGTACTCGTGGTATTACTAAATAACTCGCTTTCAGTTCTAGATCCTACATTTATGAACTATGAGACTTGTTCAGGCAATTAGACAAATGTTGTAACTCTATGTAAGAAAAATTGCTGGATTTTCAAAATACTATATCTGAGAACGAAACGTTTGGAATTTGAAGCAAGTAAATACCTCCATCTTGCACACAATCTTTCGAAAAACAAGGATAAGCTAACTTCTTATATGAACAGAAGCCGCTACAGTTGGGATCACTGGTTTTTCATTGTGAAGAGTATTTAGGTTCAGACTGTATGAATAAACATGGTTCAAATTCTTGGCTTTATTTGCTAAATTTCAGCAGAACTGAGGACGCACGGCAAAGTCCTGAAGCCACTTTAGAATTGATAACTATAACAATTTAATAACTCAGTTGTGCTTCCTTTTCTCTCTGGACTTGCAAACATGTCTCCATATGTGGATGATGCTTGACACTTTTTTTAGTATGATCATATTCAGAGTGATTGAACGGAATTTGAATGGAACAGGTGGCAGCAATGCTAATATATGGCAATGTGCCATGGAGGAATCCCAAAGCCAGCTGGGTTTCTCAATTTCTACATCTTGTAATTGCAGCCTGGCTGCCACAAAGACATAGTCAGTTTCAGCCCACTACTGCGGTGTCCTTGTAAGAATGGAATGGGCCATAAATGATTTTTGTAGGCCCAATTATGCGCTCGCTGCCAAAGAAGCCCATGTAGGAGGCCGAACAAGGCCGGCAACGAGGAAGAAGAGGGTCCAAAGCCATATCTCCTTCTTCACCGGCCAATGTAGGAGGCTCGGTCCGTAGTCGGTCAATAGGCGGGCGGCACATCCACGTGTTTAATGTTCACCTGTTAGCACGTACTCTTATTTATATCTTTTATTTGGTTTGCTCTTATTTTTTATTATATTATGTCATGTATGCAATGCAACGGAATTGCTGGAAATTTATTGACGTAGCATTGTTCTACAGGATATCCTGGTTATAGAATTAGAATCTCACTTTTGTGCCTTCATGGTTGATGGTAGCAGAAGATACGAAGCACTCACATCATGCCTTTTATTTTCCTGTACAATAGTTGAAACTTTTTTGACCGAAGTCAGCAAGTCCAATGATTGAAACTAATTCCGTATAATTTTTTCTTTTTCTGTAGCATGCTACGAAGATGCCATTTGTATTTGAGGAAAAAACAAAAATTATTTTCTTGGCACTAAAAAAGGTGTCTTTTTATTTTTTTTTTTGGCCTCTTTTGTCGAACTTGCTTTTTTTTGGCCCAGAAACCAGAATTAATGTTTGGTTTTTTGGCCCTTCCATTAGTTTGATGAGATAACAACGTTAAGTTATATGTCAAATTACTATTTTGTTCACGGCACAAAATGAGCAGTTGAGCAACCTAGAGAAACATCCTATGGGTCCTTCAAGTTGCTATATATCAGTATTTTTTTAAAGGGGCTTGAGCGTTTATACCCTCGTTTCGCGACAGTTTATGATTTTACCCCTCTTTTTTTCACTTTGTGATTTTACTCCTCTTTTGTAAAAACGAAGGAACACTTTACCCCTGTCTAGTTAACAGCCAGTAGCGTGTAAACTTTTTCACTATCGGACAATTTTGCCCATACGTTTTTGCCCTTGTTATATTATATCCTTTGCGTTTTTACCCCTATTTTAGGACATGTAGATGACATTTTTGCACAGAATTTTTTGAAAATTTTGATAACATTTTGATACACAATCCGCATGAACACAATTTGATATCACACAAATAATATATATGATCTAGATTCATGCAACTTGTCATGAAAGTACCACAAAAAAGCCAACATAAAGGTCCAAATGACATGCCAAACACTAACATATAGGTCTAAATGACATGTCAAACAAAAGTGGCAGCTACTAGTGAGTTCTCTAAGCATCTAGACATATAAAGCATTGAAGCCTAACAAAGTGGCAAGCCTCTCAGGAGTTGCTCCTCTTCCAGTACCTCCTCTACCCCTTCCAGTAGTACTTGCACTTTATTATATGCAAAAAAGGAGAGGAATTGTGTTAGTAAAGTTACTAAAATTTATAGTAGGTAGAAGTAATGTTGGCTTTTCTTACTTTGCCTCATTGTTGCCATCTCCTGGTCTTGTTCCCCTTCCCCTTCCTCTTCCCCTTCCCCTTCCTCTTCTTCTCCCTCTTCCGGTTTGAGTGGCACTTGCACTAGCACTAGCATAAATAAATGTTAGTACAAGTAAATACAAATAACTAGAATAAATAAGTGAAATTGGACAACAATACATGTATGACTCACATTGGGTCATTGCTTCCTTGACCTGATCCATCTTGTGGTGTTGATCGCATTCTCTTTTGACTAGCTGTAGGACCTCCTTGGCAAGTCTTGGCTCCATGTCCTGGCTCTATGTACTAGTTTCAACTTCATCATGTCCCTTAATCCTAGATTTTCTTGGCCTCTAGGTTTCCTCCTCAATCTGGGTTTCTTGATTTTGTAGCCTAAATCAACTAGAGGCCATTGATCTTTGGATGCCATTGGGTTAAATTCACTTACATACGTCTTCTTGAACCTATCAACAAAGAAGTATTCATGGACAAATTCATCCATCTATACCTCCCTACTTATCTTTCCAATGAAAGCCAAAGCATGGGTACATGGTTTCCAGTCACTTGCCAAGCCCGACACCCACAACTCTTTTCATTCAAGTTCACTGCATACCTATATCTGTTCACAGTTACTTCTGCTTTTGCTTGCCCACAAATCAGGACCTCATGTTCTTTGATATTCTTGGATTTAGCATTCAAATTACTGATAATAGCTGGGATTATAATGCCTGACATTTTAGCACCTATCTTGGACCTTGAAACAAACTTGTCAATGATCATTTGCCTAATACGATCAAGCAGGATATTAATCCATGCTCTGTCCACGTTCTGTTTTTCTTTTTTTGGAAATTTTCTATGTGTGTTGTTTGAGAGCGATTTGATAGAGGGGATGATGGTTTACATCGAATTTTTCTCAAATAATATGTCTAACTGTTCAAATAACAAATTGTAGCGATGACACGTATATTTGCTGTGAAATTCTAGCTGTTGTATGAAAAGCATATAGCAAAGGAAAAGTACATACATAATATACGACTGCCTTTATTGAGGAGGACACACTTACAAACGGAAGTACAAAGACATGCCATAGAAGCGCAAACCGTTTTACTGGATCAACTTCTGTTGATGGTCGCCTCATGATCCCGTACATTCTATATCAACACCATTAAGGCCTTGTTTAGATGTCGAAAAAATTTACCAATTTCATTTATATTTGATAAATATTGTCCAATTATGGTCTGATTAGGCTCAAAAGATTCGTCTCGTGATGTATAACTAATATATATAATTAGTTATTTTTTTACTTATATTTAATGTTTCATATATGTGGCACAATATTCGATGTGACAGAAAATCTTGAAAAGTTTTCAACTTTTGGTGCGAACTTGATTAGTTTAGCTTTGAAACGATCTTGATTATTTATTTGTTTACTAATTGCTGGATATGCCACGTGCATGTTTCATGCCTCAAGAAGAACACTGGACTTTGTTGGTCGACCGATTTTCCTTGTGTTAAGAACAGATTAAACACAGTAAACCGTTTCACTTTGTAATACGTACCAGCAAGTGCAATTGCGCTTTGCATCAGCGATCACTGTGTTCAACACCCCCATGATCGAGACGTGTGTGTCAATTAAATGCCATCAATTGATGCTGCATCCATGCAATTGATGGACTCTCGAGTTGACAAGGATCACAGAAGCATGTATACGGTCTTTGCATGGCCCACGTGCTGTGGTTGCAGTGGACACGCTGAGTCATGACTCACGAGCACAGCAAATTATTGACCATGCCCCGAGCTACCTGAAATCCTGAATGCTTACATTAAAATGCCAAAATGGTGCAGTCGATCAGTACCAGTAACTATATTACCACTTCATGACTTCAACAGCCAGTAAAAGTTGTGCCGCGATCTTAAGGGGGAAAAAAAGATGATGAATCGGTTCTCAAGTTCAAATAATCAAGTAAACAAACCTAATTCATTATCTGTCACTAATACGCAACATAACTCGAAACAAAGAAACTTATGGATGACACCCAACATTAAAAAAAAAGTAAATAAAATGATTATTCAGTCAAGGACTCAAAATGTTGTACTATCTCTACTCTCTTTCTCCCTAAAATTTTGTTATTTTAGCTTCTCGATTAACAACTTTGACTAGATATATATTAAAAAATTTAAATATTTATAATACATAATTATTACATTGGATAGATACTTGAATATGGTTTTTAAATAAATTTATTCAGAGATAAACATATTATACTTGTTTTCTATAAATCGAGTTAAAGTTATCTGCATGGTCGACAAATGTTTACGGACGGAATAGGAGAACATAACAGCTAAAAAAATAACTAATTACACAGTTTGGTTCTAAATTACGAGACGAATCTTTTGAGCCTAATTAGTCCATGATTAAATAATATTTACCAAATACAAACAAAAGTGCTACAAAAATTTAAATTTTAACATTTTAAATTCTAACGTATAACTAAACAAGGCGCCAGCGGGCAGCCACTAGGTTTTTCCTCCCGGTCCATAGACAGGCACACGGCGGGCGCCAGCCCCCGATGCAGAGCGGCGCCACCGACGCAGGCAGAGTAAAATATTCCTCCTTAGGGTCTGTGGACCACTGGACCAAGCAGCAGGGAGCTCTGAGTTCGATCAGCTACATATACCCGCCGCCGGCCGCGCCATTTGTGCACACCACCACCAGTACCCAAGCTTCAAGCTAGACGGCAGCCGTGCATCTCACAAATCCCGTGTGTGTGGGCTGAATGCCACCTCTGGGATCCCTGTGCCCAATGAAACATGGAGACCAGACCGGCAGACCCCGGCGACCTCCCCTTCCTGCTTTTGTTTTTTTTAATTGACGATGAGAAAATCCCTTGAGAGCGACCGTGCGCCAGGAGCCGCGACCGCACGCACGGGTCCGGCCGGGTGCGCCACACAGACACATCACAGCACAGCACAGCACAGGTGGTGGCGCATCGCACCACCCACCAGGAGCCAATGGATTATTCAGTCTCCCCTACGCCAATCTCAACTAATAATCTGAAACGGCTTCCGATATCATACTCCTTCATCAGTACGTAATCAACAGCTACTAGATCGATCCATTTCCCTTCTCTATCAATGCATGAATTATTCAATTGAACCTTATTTACTTGCTGGCTTCCTCCTATTAAAAAAGACCCAACAATCGCTACCGCAGCGTGGTTTGCTGTGGCTGGCATCGATCAGCAACAGCGTTTCCTCATCTCAATCCTCTTGCCATGTATCCCCTTCCTGCTTTTTTTTTGACAATTCCTCGAGTAACACATTAACATCACCGCTGCAGCAGTATTAGTGAAGCTGTGAATGTGCTCGGGATTTGCCACCAACTGCATGTTCTTATCTGCCATCAGTTGATCGGATCTGTGCTCTGCTTCCTATGGTTACCCTTTTCCTTGTCGTGGGATCTTCATCGATCTTCATTAGATTCTGCTGCTGTCCATTCTCCTTTTTTTTCTTCAGGCTTCTGCTGTTGTTCAATCTCCTTTTCTTCTTTAGGCTTCTGCTGCTGTTCAGTCTCCTTTTCTTCTTCAGGCTTCTGCTGCTGTTCAGTCTCCTTTTCTTCTTCAGGCTTCTGCTGCTGTTCAGTCTCCTCTTCTTCAGGCTGTTCATTCAGTCTCCTTTTCTTCTTCAGGCTTTCAGTCTCCTTCTCTTCTTCAGGTTTCTGCTCCTGTTCAATCTCCTTCTCTTCTTCAGTGTTTAGGATAAATGTTGGCATGTCCACGTGCCACAACATTATCATTATCAGGTTGATTGTTTTTTTGTATATGTTGACTTTGATTTGCAATTGCAACCGAGGTAATTCTATCATATTGGGTTCAGATGACAAACCTGTGTTGCTCCAGCTGATGAGTTCCTCCTGATGAGTGATCTTTCTGAATTCCAAAGCAGTGAGCTCCTGAACCCAATTCCAGAGATGTTTATTGTGGGATGGTCAGAGCTGGAGTTCTTGTTTGCGATGGTATCTGCTGCATCCATGGAGCTGGAGATGCTCTCTGTTCCATTAGTGTTTGAATTCTTTTGAGTACCAGCCTGTGATTTGTGATAAGTTGCATGTTGGTCCTTCTAATGTTACACTCTGGTCCGCTGGTGAGATAGTTGCTACTTTGTAAAGTACTACCTCTGGCAATTTTAGATGCATTCTTAGTTAATTAAAGTAGTAAAAATATTAATCTGTATAACATCAAAGTTTCTGTCCCGGCATAAGCCTGTAAGCGACATAAATAAAGGAAATGGACCTTGAAGCATCTTTTAACGAACGACAGAGACTTGCGAATTCAGGAGACCAGAGACGACGGCTCACTTGACGCTGACGATGAAGCCGAACGCCGCCTCGCACGCATGTTAGTCTCGCTCGCCGGCAAGGTCCATCGCCTTAAGCAGCGCTTCTGCGAGCTCGATGGCGTCGCTGAACTGCTCCCAGAAGCAGGGCTCTACTTCCACGGCGCGGTGTTCCGCGCCGTCGTCGCCGCCGCCTCCTACGGCCTCATCGAGGAGCACCAAGAGCTCGGTGGCCTCGTCCAAATTTTTTTTATAGCTGTTATGGTCTCCTGTTCCGTCCGTAAACATTTGTCGACCATGATTTCCATACAGATAACTTTAACTCGATTTATAAAAAACAAGTATAATATACTTATATCTGAATAAATTTATTTAAAAACCATACTCAAATATCTATCCAATGTACTAATTATGTATCATAAATATTTACTTGATTATTTGAACATTTGTTTCGAGTTATTTTGCGTATTAGTGACAGATAATGAATTAGGTTTGTTTACTTGATTATTTGAACTTGAGAACCGATTCATCATCTTCTTTTTCCCCTTAAGATCGCGGCACAACTTTTACTGGCTGTTGAAGTCATGAAGTGGCAATATAGTTACTGGTACTGATCGACTGCACCATTTTGGCATTTTAATGTAAGCATTCAGGATTTCAGGTAGCTCAGGCCACGGTCAATAATTTGCTATGCTCGTGAGTCATGACTCAGCGTGTCCACTGCAACCACACAGCACGTGGGCCATGCAAAGACCGTATACATGCTTCTGTGATCCTTGTCAACGACTTGTAATAACTCGAGAGTCCATCAATTGCATGGATGCAGCATCAATTTGACGGCATTGAATTGACACAGTGATCACTGATGCAAAGCGCAATTGCACTTGCTGGTACGTATTACAAAGTGAAACGGTTTACTGTGTTTAATCTGTTCTTAACACAAGGAAAATCGGTCGACCAACAAAGTCAAGTTTTCTTTTTGAAGCATGAAACATGCACGTGGCATATCCAGCAATTAATAAACAAATAAATAATCAAGGTCGTCCCGAACCTAACTAATCAAGTTCGCACCAAAAGTTAAAAAACTTTTCAAGATTTCCTATCACATTGAATTATACTTATATTTGTCAGAGATATTCCAGTGTTGAAAACTTTTACTTATATTTGAAAAGATTCCTAGTCACATCGAATAATTGGATAGGGAATCTTAAAAAAACATGCATGGAGCATTAAAAAAAGTACCGCGTGTATGGAGCATTAAATATAAGTAAAAAAATAGCTAATTCTATAGATTAGTTATACATCACGAGACGAATCTTTTAAACCTAGTTAGACTATAATTGGATAATATTTATCAAATACAAACGAAATACTACAATACTTTTTAGGCAATTTTTTCGCCACCTAAACAAGTCCCAAATGGTGTTGATATAGAATGTACGGGATCATGAGGCGACCATCAACATAAGTTGATCCAGTAAAACGGTTTGCACTACGGCATGTCTTTGCACTTCCATTTATAAGTGTGTCCTCCTGAATACACGCAGTCGTATATTATATATATACACTTTTCCTTTGCTATATGCTTTTCATACAACAGCTGGAATTTCACGTCAAATATACGCGGCATCGCTACAATTTGTTATTTGAATAGTTAGACATATTATTTGAGAAAAATTCGATGTAAACCATCATCCCCTCTATCAAATCGCCCTCAAACAACTCATATAGAAAATTTTCCAAAAAAAAGGGAACGTGGACAGAGCATGGATTGGTATCCCTATCTCGCCTCCTCAATCGGTCGGTCTTTTAAGGAATCCAAGACGCTGAACAGCATTTGACCTTGTTTGGTGACCGAAAACTTGGCTAGTGGCTGCGCCACAATGCGGGCTACGGTAGTGATGAAGAGTCGTAGATCTTAGTCCGCAGAAGCGGTGTGAAGGCCATTTTGAGTACCTTTTGCGTGAATGCTTCATACGCCCGCTTAGCGACGATAGCGATCCTTGAGAACCTGTAGGATCGGATAGCATTTGGTGGTCAAAGTATCAAGCAGTGTGTGATGGCAAAAAGAACCCATAGAAGAAGCAAAAGAGGAAAAAACATCAGCATTACTGAATAAATTGGAGACCCAATTACCGAACCATACTACTGGATATTTTCAGATAATATCACGAGTGATTAATGCCGTTATATACTCACGGCGAGCTCGATCAGCAACATTATTGATCCAGAGCACTGAATATACATGATCCGCAGGGGTGAAAACTGACTCATCACAGAACTCACGTACGAGGACGAGTACGGTACGACGCACGACGCATCTCGTTCGTCTCGCTCCTCTGTTTCAATTAATTAGCCGCGGTCGGCGGATTGTTTTACAGTTCCACCTGAACCACGGCGAGGTAGGTTGGAAAAGTAAATATCCTTGGACCCACACGTCAGTCTGTGGTAAATAACGCAAATGGGATAGTTCCATTTAACTGTCCATTGATTACTGGTCACGGAAGCAAGGATTTTAATTGTTGCTATGCAGTGCACACAAGAATATAGGCATTGATCCTAGCTGGCAAATAAATAGTCTCTGGTTACTGCAATTCTCCGTGCACACAGCCACCGTGGCAACTGGCAAATAACATTCACCCTAGATCACCTAAAAATTACATTTCATTGTGCACCGCTGCAGTAGAACTAAACTCAGATCAGACCAATGAACGAAACTCAAATCAGATCATAAGCACGCAAGGGACATGATGTATGGACCATTCATCGTTCCAAGGTTTACCGAATCGCAACGAAACAATTCACGTTTCGATTGGTCATTCCAAGAATTAACAAATCCCAGCAAAACAGACACGTTAGTATATCATTCCAAGAACAGAAATCTTCCAAGAATTACCAAGCACAAGCAGGGCAGGCAATCGGATGACGAATCGAACGAACTGAGTTCTGCGAGTTCGGGAGACCGGAACCTCACGAGACGCCGATGCTGAAGCCGAACGCCACCTCCCGCGCGTCGTCGGTCTCGGTGGCGAGGTCCATCGCCTTCTTCAGTGCTTCGGCGAGCTCGATGGCCCAGCTGAACTGCTCGCACACGCAGGGGCTCTGCTTCCACGGTGCGGTGTTGCCGCCGCCGCCGCCGCCTGCGGCCTCGTCGTCCAGGATCGTCAAAAGCTCGGCAGCGCGCAGGTGGCCGCGGGCGCGCTCGACGCCGTCGTGGACGCGGATGGCGAGCGCGGCGGCGTTCCCGAGCTTCTCCAGCGCGCACCACACGGCGGGGTCGTCGCCCGCGAGGTCGTCCACGGAGTCGAGCGGCACGGTGGGGCACGGCGCGCCGCCGCGGAGCGCCAGGTGGCGGGCGGCGCCCATGCTGACGACGGCGAGGCCGAGCTCCATCGAGGCGCCGTCGAGCGCGCGCTGCGCGCCTCCGCGGAGGGCCCCTGGTGGCGGCGCCTTCTGGATGTCGGCGTCCACGGACTCCAGCGCCCCGAGGAGCTGCTCGTGGGCGGCGTGGCAGTGCTTCGCCGCCATCACCACCCGCCGCTGGAACAGGGACTTTCAAGTCGACTCCACTTCTCCGATTTCGATCTCCATCTCTTCTTGATCTCGGTGGTCGGTGGTCGGTGCTCGTTTCAGGAAGGTTCTTGGCCCGGGAGCCGTTTAAATAGCCGCGACTCGAACCGCCTCACGCCGGCAATGGCGAGCCCGCGGCCTTTATTGGGTTCCACACCTGATGGTACAAGATTGCTCTCCATGACAAATGGGACCACTACCGTGGGTCCCTCGTTCCCGTGACAGGGCGGCCAGAGGTCCCGCATTCTGACGCAAGCAACCAGTTTTCCATTCCAGCTGGCATATATAGGCCGCCGCCGCCGCCGCCTTCTCTTGTCTGTCCATTGCACGCGCTCAATGGCATTGGCAACGGAGGAGCAGCGGTTGTTGATGGATCTGGCACGGACGGTGCCGGCGATCCTCCTGCTCGTCGGCGCCAGCTCGGGGAAGGCCGTCGAGAGCATCAAGTGCGCGCGCGAGCTGTTCGCCGGGAAGAAGTGGGGCTTCGACGACTCCGACGACCCCGCGACACCGCCCCCGGACGCCGACGGAGGCGGAAACGGCCGCGTCGGCGGCGAACCCGTGGACGGAGACGACCACCGGAGGCGGCGACACCAGCGGTGGCGGCGGACCCTCGAAGCCACCTGCGGCAGCCAGGCCGAGGAGGCGAGGCCCCGACGTGAGGTCTCCCTGGAGAACGGCGGCTACTGGGCCGACGTCCTCGCCAGCGCGCTGGCCCCCGCTCAGGGCCACCTCCCCGTCGCCTACCGTGAGATCACGCGCCTCCTCTCGCTCCACGCCGAGGCCGGCCACGTCTTCGTCAACTGCGCCGCGCGCATTGGCCTCCATCCCCGCCGCGCCGCGCTGTGGAAGCGGCGCATGGACCTCCGAGGGGCGGCCGTCTGCCACGCCCACGACGCGCTCCTGGCGCTCAGCTTGGCCGCGGCGGCCATCGCCGCAGCCGAGGACTTCCTCCGGTGGCGATCTGCCGAGTCCCAACGCCGGGACGGGTGGCGGTCGGCGGCGCAGCAGCTCGTGAGGGACGCCAGGCGCAGCCTCGGCAAGGTCAAGGACGCGGCGAGGCTGATGCGCGACGCCGTGCTCTGCGAGTTCTTCGTCACCTGGATGATTCTGAGTTTCTGACGCGCGCTTAAACTGAATGCGCGTTTTGCATCTTGTTACTCCAATACTTTGCTCCAATTTCATTCGATTTTGTCTGTGTGGATATGAATATGTGGTTCATCGCTGGAACAAATGAAAATGGCCAGATTGAAATGTGTGCATATGAATTCGTGGTTCATTTCTGGTACAGATGGAAATGGCCTGATCTGATGATACAGATAGTTGTTCTTGTAGTCTGCTAGCAATGGTAAAAGTAACAACATAGTGCCTGAACTGAAGACATTCATGATCTATCATTAACTAATGAACATCAGGCACTATTAGAGAAGTGTTTATACTGTTCTGTACAATGACAATAGGTAATCATCCTTTTTTTCATAAGATGCAACGTGTTGTTCACCGACACTTCGTTGACTTTTGATGGTTGACATTATACTAGACTAGTTGCGAAAACCAGCCGTGTCTACCCTGTAGTCAACTGTTTCAGTACCCAATACCTGCACTTCCTCGGCTTGAGTTCCTGCTTCAGCCTATATAAACTATAAACCACCATTCAGACAAATTTAATCCGAATTCCTGCTTCCACCTTCTGTTCCTCCTACACCATCTCTGTTCAGAAACTAGCTCACCGGCTGCTGGAGATGGAGCTGGCAGAGAGGTCCAAGAAGAGGGCGGCGCATCCATGGATCAAAGCCAGTCTGCACTTCTTGCTCTGCTTCGCAGTAAGCGCTCTCGTCGCAGCCGCGCCGCTGGCCGCCACCATCCGTTCCTCGTTTCTTGGTCCTTTCGTCGATGTTCACCGAGCTGTGGCCGCGCCGCCGCCTGCTGCTGTCCCCGACCTCGGCCTCCTCCTGATCGTCACCGTCACACGGCCCGACAATGGCGACATGGCGCAGGACGCGTCGATGGCGAGGCTCGCACACACGCTGCGACACGTGCCGCCGCTGCTGCTGTGGATCGTGGTCGGGGCCAAGAACAGAACCGCGACGGCGAGGACGGTCCGGTTGCTGCGTGGCACGGGACTCATGGTCCGGCACCTCACCTACGATGCCACCAACTTCACCGGCGCTGACGCCGGCGTTGAGATGGACCACCAGAGGAACGTGGCGCTCAGCCATATCGAGCACCATCGCCTGAACGGCGTCGTCCATTTCGCCGGCGCTTCCGGCGTCTATGACCTCCGCTTTTTCAAATGCTGAGGCAGACTCGGTATGTCCTATCACGCTTCTTGCAGTTTTGTTTCGCCATTGCAATCTCTGTCCCTTATTCTGCTAGTTTCTTACAAAAAAAAATCCAAAAGAATTGAGTAGTTCTTACTTCTTATAGCAGTATTGGCTATACAATTTTGCAGAATGCAGCAAGCAAAATAACATTTGTTTGAATTCTTCATCCAGTGACACATGTTATATGCGTTAGTTGAAAAAATGACAGAGACGTAAACGTGTGGTTGCCAAACTTATGTCATCGCTAGAATTTTCTGTGGACTTTGAGTCAACATTAAAAGTTCAGTAGGCATGGCACACACAAATTGCCAAATGAGGAACCAATATAAGGGTCAGCATTTTTTGTGGATTAGCTAGTAATATGTGGATTACCAACAAAGTTCTTAACACAAACAAAAGCAAGAGCTTGAGGGGGAAACCCTCCACCTAACATCCCAACAACTTAGCCTAATACAACAAAAAGACTCAACCCATTTAGATGATAACAGCGGCAAAGCATCCGTTAGAACTCCAAACGACAAAGCATCTACTCAAGCGACCTCAGTAGCAAAGCATATGTCAAACGACGATCTCACTCCAGACGGCAAAGCATCCACCCAAGCAATCTCAGTAGCAAAGCATATGCCAAATGACGATCTCGGCGACAAAGCATCGCCAGAAACACGACCGACTCCTCCGAGTCACTGAGAGCCCTCAGGACCATGGGCGAGGAGGGTCCCATGAAACCTCAACAGCACACAAGACCATCAACGCGGCAAAGCATCCGCGGATGCGGCCAACGCGCTCCCAGCGGCAAAGCATATGCGTGAGAGGTGCCCAAGCTCCGACTACAGCTACGATAATCACCAATAGCCATACCAAGTGAAGAGCAGCATGAGGCACAATTAGGCACAGTACGACGAACACGATGACCACAGTGACGACACGAGAGATCGATGAACAGCTATGGTGCTCTAGCACTGCTTTCAGGAAGGAGATTGACATCCACAGACGCTGACAGTGCCGGAAGGAGCACTAGGTCTTTCGACCCCAGCCTGCCCCAACGAACAAGAACACTACGGCGACGCCTCCAACAAGGCAAACAAAGCACATGCGCCATCATCGTCGGCCCGGGCAAACCGGGGAGGGATTTCTCCCAGGTTTTGTACCAGCTAGCATATATGTAACATGAATGCATGATCAAATCAATAATCTGAAACTAGCCAAATAAACTCGACTTCTTAATGGTCAAAGCACAGCCAATGTTCAGTTATCATATCTTTTGAAAAAATATTCAGTCATCAGATAATCAATCAAACACCCGAATTCTGCAATTAGTAAAGCATACAAGTACGGAGTAGTACTAAACACTAGTACGTATATGAAAATATAACGGCATGATTGCGTACCGGCCTACTAGCGATGATCAAAACAAAAAAGAAAGTTTTCCTCTAGCTAAGCTCTTCTCTGTTTCATTGTTTCAGCTAAAACCAAATAAATCTAAGATATTTGCATCTCCGAGTCTCTCCAAACACTCCAGTGATTGGTGGCAAGCGCTGCGCGTGGCTACTATTCTTTTCATAGCATGTCCTTTTTCAAATATAATACAATAATGCTCGACTTTTTAGAATACCATATTCGGTGCGGACTGTGGACTGTAACAACGAGCGCAAGTAAGTAGTAGCACCCACATTCCCCGAGCCCTTCCATTCAGCTAAAACCAAAGAAACGGCCATCTGTGGTCTTCTTCTGCTTGTCCCGCATTTATTTTAACATATAGAAATTAGGATCAAACACCAAAATATACTATATTCGGTGCAGACTGCGGACTGTAACAACGAGCGCAAGTAAGTAGTAGCACCCACATTCCCCGAGCTCTTCCATTCAGCTAAAACCAAAGAAGCGGCCATCTGTGATCTTCCTCTGCTTGTCCCGCATTTATTTTAACATATAGAAATTAGGATCAAACACCAAAATATAGCACCTAGTATTCGTCAACTTCGTTTTTGTTTTGTTGTCTCCATTCGTCATCGCGCTTTGTATCCATTCTTGCGCTTTTTCTTTTGTTGTTTCCTTTCATCGTCGCTTTACCTATCACATGCGTTTGATTGCTCAGGTATGGTTCATCTGTGGAATGCATATTATTCATGCATGATTATATTTGTATTGTATTCACTTGCAGATCCCAGTAGTAAGAAATAAAGCTACATAAACATGTTGCCAGTAGTTAGGACCTTCTCCTCTCCGTCTCTCACGATCAATATAGTAGACGAAAGTAGAACACATAGACACAAGATGTAGGGAGACTATTCTTTATTTCTCTGAATATTGGTCATTACAACATAGAGCTCCCACATATATATAGTCCTGTCAAGGTATAAGAGTTTCGGTAAGAGCCCATATACAAACGGACTAGGATTAGGATTCGTCCTTCTCCTTTCCTTCTAGGATAGAGTCCGTATGTTTTACAACACTCCCCCTTGGGTGATTACCACGATATGCACATGCCTCGTCAAAAACTCCATCCGAAAACCCAGTGGGAAAAACGGTTCTTGAAGAAAAGAGTACATCGCATTCGTTAATTGCTTTGCACATGTTGTCTCATTAAAAACCTTGTGTGAGAAACCTTCTAGTAAAAACTCACATAGGAAAAAAGAGTATAACATTTAACCTTCTTGGTTATATATTCTTTAGGATACTCTATTCTTCATGAATAGAAATTGATCTTCATAATCTATGCATAAACTTTAATGTTTTAGCAAATATGATCTTTATAATTCTAATGGTTTCAATTACCTTCAAGGTAAATTCAATAAAATTGCTCCCCCTCACAAAGCCATCCTTTGAATTTCACTCTTCAAACCACACTTTTCATAAACGTGTACTTAATTGATGATATGAAATACCACAATACTATATCTTTCAAAATATGGCTCATAATTCTTCCACGAATTATATGGGTATAACAAAGAGCAATATGCTTCATGCATAAATAACCACTTATTGTGCAAAAAAAAATAAATTTTATCCTTCAAGGTAATAAATCCTTTCAGAGGATTAAGGGGCGAAATAATTTCATATTCAATATCTTCTAGATAGTGTATCAAACTTATACGAGCTTGAATATTTTATAATTCTTCCTTAGTGGATTTTAAAATGGTATGTTCTACAAATCTTCAAGATTTTAACAGTACCACTAAATAATAAATCCAGTCTTGCATTTGGTATTTAGGGGATAATTTAAATACCAAAGTCACCATTATTCTTTCTACTGTATTTAGAGGATGATACAATTTATTGCTAGTATTACACTTTCTGAGTGTTTGTATGACACCTTCATGGTGTTTAGAATTCCTCATTCTTTTTCTCTCGGGTCTATATTGACTTCAGGATCAATGGTGTTTTCTTCAAGAATTGGCTTGTAAATCATCCTTCAATGGATATTCTCATTTTTCTAAGAAACAATTCTCTTCTATGAGATACATTCTCTACTTCGTGAGAGGTTATTATGTGATACACTCAATGAGATAGTGTTATTCACTATGAAGTCATTCAACGACTCTTTTCCTTCTAGGACATGCTCTTCTTGAGACTTTAATATTCATTCAGGAATATATTATACCTTAGACCTTTTGATACTTGCATGAGATTTAATTTTCACATTGTAACACCTCAAGTGTTAGTAGCTAAATTGCATTGTATCACATATGCATAAGCATCAATTATTTAATTAATGGCATTGCATTGCATTTTTTTATGGTAAATTATTTGTTAAATTCAAATTCAAATTCAAAGCTTGAAAACCCCAAGTTCAAAAATATTGAGAATTTGGCTATGGTTCCAAAAGAAAAAGTGTGATTCAATTTATTTTAAGCAACTTTTATTTTGGAAGATTTTCAAGTTCTTATATGATTTTGTGAGCAATTGAAAAAGGGGAAAATTTGAACTGTAGCTACAGTACCCGACCTTCTATTCTCTTCTTTTCCCTGCTCACCGTCGACGCCGTGGACATCGAGCGCCTTCTCGCGCCCGGTCGCGCGGCTGGCCGCGTGGGCAACGTCACGAAGTCGCTGCCAACTCCCCGCGCTGATCCAAAGCCGAAGTCGGCCATTTTCTTTTCTCCTTCTCTCCCTTTTCTCTCTTTCTGTCGAAACCAAACACCACACCGTCGCCCGGAAATTCAACTCACACGCTCGACCATTTTTCAATTCCTCTCGTCCACAGCTCCGCCTTGAGCTCCTCTACCTCCCCGACTCACCGGTGCTTCGAGTTATAGCGAGGTGAGCCCTCCCGCCGCGCCGCCGCCATGGCCGCGAGCCCGGCTCGCGTGCCCAGCTTTCTTCTCTCTTTAGTGTTCCGAGGTCGCACGGTCAAGTCGAAGCTATGGTCGAAAACCTTGTTAACCCTACTGCGCTACCTTCGCCGGAACACGGCTTGCCACCCGGAGTTCCGGGCACCGTTGTCCCTATGCGTCGCCGCCATCGAGTAGGGCATCGTAGCCTTCCTTTCTTGCACCGTTGGATGCGCGTCGTCGCAAGGAGGCGAGTAGGGTAGGTCTTGTCACTGAGGACCTCGTCGGCGGCAAGTTCCGCGGCCGCACGCGCGCCACGCGACGTGCTCTGTTTGGAAGTCGCTGGAGGACTTCGTTTTGTAAATATGAGAAAGTCGAGGGGTCCCGGTGTAAAGTTTGTGACTCATTTGAATAGTGTCAAATATGAGTTTGCACTTATTTGTCATTTTAGAAAAATACGAGGGCCTTTCGGAAAAACTGCCGTTGCCACCATCGGGCAGCCGTCCGCACGCGCCCGCGCCGTGCTCACGTGGGCCGCGTCGTTGGGCCGGCCTGCCATGCGCCAGGCCGCGCGCGCTGCCGCTGCTGGGCTGGCGCTATCGCCGCTGGGCCGCGCGTCCGCGCCACGCCACGGGCCAAGCCAGGCCGAGTTGGCACAATCGGCCCGTGTGCCGTTTACCTTTTTGAAAATGATTTTTTATTTTAGTTTTGAATTCAAACTTTAAAAATTCATAACTTGAGCTAGAAAGGTCCAAAAATAGTGAAACTTGTTTTGTTAGTTTTGCTTTATTGCGATCTACATGATGATGTAATAAAATTTTTATTTTGGTAAACTTTTATATATAGCTTTTATTTATTAAAAGAAAAGCCTTTTAAATCTTGCAAAATTAATAACTAGAGTTTTATTTATCCAAAAATTGTGAAACCAAGTTTATCATTTTTGTCTTGGTATTCTCTAGTTAATAGAAATGTTAATTCTTCTGTTTAATTAATTTCTTTGCATGGCATGATATGTTTTAATGGTATTTCTTTATCTCATGTGTTTTGCCATACATGATATATATATTATATGTTTAATTTTAATAAAAGTAAGATTTTAGATGCAGGTATTAGGTCTTTAACTGAAGATGAATTGTTATATGTTGAGTTATGTAGTTTTGGTAAGTGTGATGCTTCTTTATGTGAAAAATATACAGTTTTTGTTTTAATGATTCGAATAGAGCTGGAAAACT
Source organism: Echinochloa crus-galli (assembly GCA_900205405.1). NCBI lineage: Eukaryota > Viridiplantae > Streptophyta > Magnoliopsida > Poales > Poaceae > Echinochloa > Echinochloa crus-galli. The sequence continues at coordinate 87,854 of OAMR01000760.1, forward strand.
CGGTAAACGAGTGTCCAGTGATATGATTTGATTAACTTGTCATCATAAGCATCACGTCATCATCACCATCATCACTTATGCATTCATAATGCTCATTCTATATGCATGCAATAGGTGCGCCCACGGGAGTGACCCTGTTGGAGTTCGAGGGAACGTGCCCGCAGGAGTCGGAGAATCCTCAAGAGCAGAAGGTTCAGGTGGTCGAACCCGACACCGAAGAGGAGGTCGTTCTTGAGTGCCCACTGCACGAACCCACCACATTCGTGAAAGGCAAGCCCCGGAGCATTTTAACTTCCTAACTTTTTATAATATATTAAATATGTTATGTTTGTTGCATTAAGTTCTAGGATTTGAATTGGAACCCTTGCTGCATATACATTATTCCTTGTCCAGTTATTATCCTTAAGATCCTAATGATATGATACCGTAGTATCTGCTTAGAAAATGCTTAAACGGTAGAAGTCGAGTGATTGCTAATCACTTGCGAGAATTAGGATAATGGTTCACGGTTGGCTATATGTGCTATCGTGTAATTAACCATATGGATGTAAAATAACGGTAAGACGGAACGCTGAAGTTACAAGGTCGGCGGGCTTTGTTAATCAAGTGAACTGTCATGCCGATTAATCACCTACAAGGAATGGAGCCTTTCTTAGTCATGTTGAACAGTGCCTAACACTTAGCTGGTCGGATCCGAGGTTATCCGCCGCGAAGTCTAGTAGTTCAACTTAGGTCCGCGCCACGCCACGGGCCAAGCCAGGCCGAGTTGGCACAATCGGCCCGTGTGCCGTTTACCTTTTTGAAAATGATTTTTTATTTTAGTTTTGAATTCAAACTTTAAAAATTCATAACTTGAGCTAGAAAGGTCCAAAAATAGTGAAACTTGTTTTGTTAGTTTTGCTTTATTGCGATCTACATGATGATGTAATAAAATTTTTATTTTGGTAAACTTTTATATATAGCTTTTATTTATTAAAAGAAAAGCCTTTTAAATCTTGCAAAATTAATAACTAGAGTTTTATTTATCCAAAAATTGTGAAACCAAGTTTATCATTTTTGTCTTGGTATTCTCTAGTTAATAGAAATGTTAATTCTTCTGTTTAATTAATTTCTTTGCATGGCATGATATGTTTTAATGGTATTTCTTTATCTCATGTGTTTTGCCATACATGATATATATATTATATGTTTAATTTTAATAAAAGTAAGATTTTAGATGCAGGTATTAGGTCTTTAACTGAAGATGAATTGTTATATGTTGAGTTATGTAGTTTTGGTAAGTGTGATGCTTCTTTATGTGAAAAATATACAGTTTTTGTTTTAATGATTCGAATAGAGCTGGAAAACTCGGTAAACGAGTGTCCAGTGATATGATTTGATTAACTTGTCATCATAAGCATCACGTCATCATCACCATCATCACTTATGCATTCATAATGCTCATTCTATATGCATGCAATAGGTGCGCCCACGGGAGTGACCCTGTTGGAGTTCGAGGGAACGTGCCCGCAGGAGTCGGAGAATCCTCAAGAGCAGAAGGTTCAGGTGGTCGAACCCGACACCGAAGAGGAGGTCGTTCTTGAGTGCCCACTGCACGAACCCACCACATTCGTGAAAGGCAAGCCCCGGAGCATTTTAACTTCCTAACTTTTTATAATATATTAAATATGTTATGTTTGTTGCATTAAGTTCTAGGATTTGAATTGGAACCCTTGCTGCATATACATTATTCCTTGTCCAGTTATTATCCTTAAGATCCTAATGATATGATACCGTAGTATCTGCTTAGAAAATGCTTAAACGGTAGAAGTCGAGTGATTGCTAATCACTTGCGAGAATTAGGATAATGGTTCACGGTTGGCTATATGTGCTATCGTGTAATTAACCATATGGATGTAAAATAACGGTAAGACGGAACGCTGAAGTTACAAGGTCGGCGGGCTTTGTTAATCAAGTGAACTGTCATGCCGATTAATCACCTACAAGGAATGGAGCCTTTCTTAGTCATGTTGAACAGTGCCTAACACTTAGCTGGTCGGATCCGAGGTTATCCGCCGCGAAGTCTAGTAGTTCAACTTAGGCCAGAAATCGAGGAGTATCAAGTGCTCACTACTGGGGTGGTATGTACATACTAGCCGTCATGTCTGTAAGTCCTGTATCAGGTGAGTTAAAATTCCTGATCTGGCTTGGTGACCCCCATGTGAGTGAGGCGCTGTTTGAATCCGCGATTCCTGAGTTGTACGAACGGTGTTCTACGGCTACCCTTAGTGGGGCTTTCCGGGAGAGTGTTAGGATTATTTCCCCAGCTGGGTTGTAATCGATTTGAATCGCCATCGTCTCCTGGAGAGAAGCTTGACGGGATTATCTCCATACTTGAAAACATTAAGTTGTTTGGATGGTTAATGATGCTTCAGAAGATAGCTTTTGATGAACCTGATATGGTTATGTAATTCTCTTCTCTTTTGCTTGTTTAGCATAAAGGCAAACATAGATAACAGGTTAATGAATACTAACTTGATGCTAGAAACAAAATGGTTACTCTTATTCACTAAAGGCTTTTTATGCAAAATGAGTAAGCCAACTCCACCTATAATAGCCTGGCATAATCTTTGGAGTCTTTATTTCTAGTTTATGACGGGTAAGACTTGTTGAGTACAATTGAGTACTCAGGGTTTATTCCCTCTTGTTGCAGATGACATATTTTATAATGGATGCTGCAAATACTGCCTTCTCCCTGCTGGGAATGAAGACTAGACCATTGGGCATGGTCTCTATTAGACTCCTTATCTTATATTGCTTTTGTAAGATGTGAACCAGAACTGGCAATGTAATCCTTAAACTATGGTTTTGGTTTGTAAAACCATGTTACTTCCGCTACTTTATATTTTGGTTTGTAATAACTAAAGTATACTCCGATATTATGTAATCTATGTAGATTATCTATGAAATGTTGTAACAGCTGATGTGGTTATGCTGAATTAATACGATCTTGGTTTGTTGCGAGTTGGTTTGAAATTCTTCATGATTTCATTGGACTACCGGGTTTATATAAGGTAAAGTATGTGTGTGTCAATGAATTAGCGGGGACAACCATACTTAATCTTGTATAAATTGGGCGGTTCCGTGACACACATGTAGCGATTTATGTTCTTCAAGAACTATACGGAGTTTCATAATCCATTTATTACTGCATATTCAATATTTGTTCATTTCATTCGCCAGAGATATAACAAAACATTATTTCTTCTTCGTAGGAGATTCAACCTCAATCTTCATTTGACCCGACTTAATCTCTATAAGAGACTTTGCCATGGACTTTGTTTCCGGATCCGGGTTCTCGTAAGAGAAACATTTGCAATTAAGTGTTGTCGACAACTAATGTTTTCTCCCAATGTTCTCATAATATGATTATTCTGTCTCTTTGTCATTTCCCAAACAAGAGATACTTTATTGTTGTAACACCCCTGGTGTTAAGCATGCATTAGCCCTTGCATTTCATTAGCATAAGTATCATCATGCATGGCATTAATAAAAAGATGAAATGTGATTGCATGTGTGATGCATGAATGGTTTGATTTATGTTTGAAAAGCATATGTTTATGATGAAGTAATCCAAGTGCATGATGTTTGTTCACTAAAATAATTTAGATATGCTTAGGACACAAAATGAACCTATGTTTATGTTAACGACTTTGGCTAATTATGCTTGCATGGCTTGCTTGACTAGAATTGAGTTATAGAGTGATTTGGTTTGACCTACCTTGAATGTGTATTTAGATTGTTTGCATGTGTGTGCATCCTTAATAAAGTTTGTAGAGAATTTTATGAGGAACAAAAGTTTTTATTCTCACTTTTCCTGAAAATTCTTGGAAAAGGTTCAAAAAGGTTGAAAAAGGCAGGTTTTGGGGGCTGTTTTTCATTTAAAATGAATTTATGAGCTATTTTCATTTGGAAATTTGTTTTTCAAAATCTATGCAGATTTGGACTTGGACCAAATTGGATAAAATGTTCTACTCTTCTAGAGCTACATTTCACTCAATGTGAGTCTTGTCTAATTCGGCTTAGTTTGTGAGCAATAGGGCAGAAAACAATTTTGTTTTAAAAATGGAAAATATATTTTTGTGACGGCCTGGCCCTGACCGTCAGGAAATGTCGGTCGCCGCCCACCGTTCCCAACCCGTGCGCTCCGCGTGGCAAGTGGCCACCGGCGGTGCGAGCGAGCTGGGGTCGTCCCGACCGCGTTAAGTCGCGCAGCGGGCCTGTCGCTCGCCCCCCTCTCCTCATTTCCTCTCTGCCTCGCCGCCGCCGCCGCCGCCCACGACCGAGCTCGGCGCCACCACCATCTCCACTGTCGCCGCTCCGCCGCACCCCACCGCGCCGTCGCCTCCCCAGCTAGCCATTGTTTTCCCCGTCGCTCGCCGCGTGCTCATCCCCCTCTTTCCCGGCCGTCTGGGAGCAGCGGAGCGCCGCCGGCCGCTTCCCTTCGCGTGGCCAGCGGGCCACGGGCCGTCGCGCGCCGCTCCGTGAGCACCATCAGGTTGCGGTGACGCCGCGGATCTCCGTCGCCCCTTTTCCCTGCCGTCCGGTGGTCGGCAGTGCCGCCGCCGCGGCAAGGGCCGCCGCCGGTCGCTTCGCTCGCGTGGCCAAGCCGCCTCGGGCCGTCGCGGTCCCACCCGAGTGCTCTAGCGGGTGCGCGCGACCACCCTCTCGCTTCCCGGCCGCTCGCCAGCGCTGGAGGCACGCCGCCTTGGCCGGAATCGCTGGGCCGGCGCAACTCCCTGTTTCCTTCCCACGCGAGGACCTCGTCCCAGAATTGAAGAAAAGGCAGGGGTTTTCTTGCAAAAGCGCCAGACACAGAGGTTTACGGATCCGAGCCTGGGTAAATAGGGTAAAGCTTGGGGTTCTTTCTGCAAAACTGTATTTCCGGTTTTTTAAAGAAAAGTAATACCAGAAATCTGGAAAAGGCTTTGAAAATTC
>OAMR01000760.1:98447-122126 GCA_900205405.1 Echinochloa crus-galli
GGGGGGGGTGGTACAAATGTAGCTACTAGCTACAAACATAGCTTCTATGCTAATGTTCATGCAAGAGTGTAGATAGTTTGGCTCAATGAGAGAACAAAATAGTAATACACATTCATGTGTAATGTGGAACGTTGGTATTCGGTCCAACGCAGTAGATAATGATAAAATGCAAAGCTACAAGCTTGCTTAAAATTAGTGCAGTAGAGAAAGTTAACTCGACCGGAAGGGATGCGGGCAGAATTTCAAGTCTTGATACATGCACTTAAAGATAGATTTAGGAAGGCTATGTCTGTTAAATATATATTACCCATATTTTTTATGCCTTCACCCATGATTCCTCCCTCTTTTCATGCCATATAATTACTTCAAGTAATAATTTGCTTCATGCATAATCTATGAATAATCACTTCTAATGTTCCATAGATTCCAATCATGCTTCTAGTATTCATTGGTTATGGCATGAAATTCACACATTCAATGTATTATTCGGTGTACAATAATAAATTCAGGGTAGGACATAAACTTCTTGTTTTTTTGGCACAAATACTTAGTTTTAGAATTATACTATTTCTTAGTAAAATTGCTCCTTCTATGAGCAATTCATGTACTAGTATAATTCAATCATTCATGTGCTTCTAGAAAATTCAGTTTTCCTTCTACTTACATGGTAGTTGTGCACAACAAAGAACTATAACCTTCATGGTTTAACTAAGGCTTCTTTATGGATAAAATAATGTAAAATTATTTAGATAAGCATTAGACAATTATTTATATGTGGAACATATAAATCTTGTTTATTCCATGAAAATTAGCATATAGTACTTCAGGTAGCATTTGCAACTAAGAATATTAAATATTTCATATTAGCCTTTAAGCTGATAAATTAACCATTAATCACTTAATTCAACGGGAATTAAAACTTAATGCACCATTGCCACTACTATCAATAATTCAAGATATGAATTTAAAAGAAATAAATTTATAAGCACATGATTTAAGTTCTTCTTGAAGAGAAACTTTAGATTCTTATCCATTCTTACATGTCTTAGCTTCAACGCTTGACATTTAGCAGCTTCATGCTTGCTCGATCCTTCTAGGAGCATGATATATGCAAGATACATATTCAAAGTTAATCCAATTAACAATATCATAGTTTATAAAGCTGTCTAAAAATTCCAACTCAATTTGAGTAATTCTAATAGTAAATTCAAATACTTCATGTATTATATTTCTCTGTGGTATTCTATACACAAGAGATATTTCTTCGAGAATATACGACGATAAAATTTTATTTACCATCTTGTCTTCTAGACATTTAATACAAAGCTTCAAGCTATTGTTTATAGAGCAGCATTATATCTTGGCCATATACTCATTCCAGAGAGTAATTAGGAAATACATATCCTGAGTTTACTACAATTCAACGGTAGTAAAATATCCTACATAAATTTAATAGTGACCATAATAGATAATTTTACTATTCAAAGTAATTTCAGGATATTTTTTCTTCATTAAGGTATAAAGCATATATCATTATATGAATAAATCATGTGCATATAGGTTTACTACATGTAAACAAGTGGCAAGGTCCAAAAAGGTAGTCGATGGTTATGCAAAACATTCTTAGAAGCAGCCTAGCATTTTTCAGGGTATATGCCAATTTACAGAATTAATACCAAGCATTTGTTTCATCCCATAATTCATCATGCTAGGAAAATAGGAAAAACATATGAGCCTCTCAAAGGTAATATGTCTAAGGTCTTCAAGATTTAGAGAGCTCATAACCTTATGCCATGTTTCTAGTGTAATCATTTGAAGAATAAAGGCCGAAAAAATACACATCAAACATAAAATTTATATATATACTTCACTCTTATACATACAGGTATAAAACATACATTACATATGCATAAACAAAGGGTTTAGGGTTAATTATTCAGAAAATTACTGTAAAAACTGAATTTCCCAACGGTCGTGAAGTACATGATCAACTCTACAGGAGTATAATTCCAATTCAATGCAAAGATTAACTGAGAGCCGTGTTCTTCTATAGTTTTGTTAAATCCTGCTTGGACTTTTTTCTAAACTTGGTAAGGCTTACAGGAAGCACGAAGGCTTTCAGGCCTTTATCCGGATTCAACTCGAGGAGACGAATCTAGGCACGATTGGCAGCCACTGCTGGAGGCTGGATCGAAAGTAACACAAAGTGTCAGGGTACGTGCAAGTGCAACGGTGGCGTACAAACCACACCGGTGTTCATGGACGCAACCAGGAAACGTGCAAACAGCCAACGGCATACGAGCCGATTACGGTTAGCTACTCAGCTGCAGGCCGAGATGGACGCAAGCGGACACAACAGAAGTTGGGTTGTAGGATATTACGAGCTGTTCGACACGGCAGAATTCGGTTCGGGCCGTGGCTAGGCATACGACAGAGACGATGGCGTACGGGCGACGGCTGAATTTAAACGGCATGGGGCCGTGGACTGCAGGTAAGATCTGCAATGCGTCAAGTTGAGTTCTGGCACTAATGTGTGACTGCGATCCTGAGATGTTTTGCTTTTGCAGGCAGTTTGCGATACCCGATATATACTACTCGATTTCGGATAATTACGGCATACAGGCCTCGAGTAGGGTCAAGCTTCTGGCGGTCTCGGCGAGACGGTGTACTACGTCAATGGATATGCCCGTTGCTACAATCCTACATGCATCGCTCTTGGTGGTACACATGCGCGCATACATGCATGGTGATGCAGGTCGGCATTCAAGCCATCAAGTTTTTTTTTAATTAACCCTAAAGGCAAACTTCGTAAACTTATTTATATGTAGTATATGTACTTCGAGTATATAAATACTTCGTGTACGATTCAACGTGCATAGAAAATATACTAGCAGCTCGATGGCCGATACAAACAATCTTCTAAGATGCACGTTTCATTCATACCTCGAACTCGAAGAGGATGCCAATTTGATCTACCTCACATGTCGCGTAGGACAGTGGTTAGTAGATACATACCACTACGGGAAACCCGGCATATGCCGAGTGTCCAGCCCTTTGCCGAGTGCATTCTATCGGGCACTCGGCGAACAAAGCGTTTGCCGAGTGTCGCTTGCCAGACACTCGGCATAGACGGGACACTCGGCAAAGACGAGTTTTGCCGAGTGTCAGCCCAGCGACACTCGGCAAATAACAGCTTTGCCGAGTATCAGGACAGAGACACTCGGCAAAGAAGACGCACGTGCTCGTCACGTGCCACGCCCGCCGACGGCCGTCCACGGCCGTCCGCGGCCGTTTGGGAGCCCCTGGTTTGCCGAGTGTCAGGTCAATGACACTCGGCAAAGAGCACCTTTGCCGAGTGTCTGGTCAGAGACACTCGGCAAAGACGCAGCACGTGTCCGGCACGTGCCGCGCGCCCACACGACCGTGGGGGGACGTTTGGATGGTCACAGCTTTGCCGAGTGTCCTACAGTAGACACTCGGCAAAGAGGTGGCACGTGCACTGCACATGCCTAGCGAGGCCCGGGGTTGAACTTTTGCCGAGTGTCACCATAGACACTCGGCAAAAATTTTGAAAATTTGAAAGTATTCTTCAAAAACTTGTAATTCGAACATAAAAGTTTGAAAATTTGAAATGCAAACGGTTTTTGAAATGCCAAGTTTGCCGAGTGTTGAATCGTTGCACTCGGCAAACCTTATGTTTGCCGAGTGTTTCTCGGGCAACACTCGGCAAAGGTGGCCTTTGCCGAGTGTTTTCTTGGGGACACTCGGCAAAGAGTGACCCTTCTAAATTAAACTTATGCTTTTGGGCTCCAAACTTTATCATTTTCTTGTGATACTTGCCAAAGGTTCTTTATATCTTATGTGAGGCCTGTGGCAAAAAGTTGAGACGATTTCGAAAAGTTTATATATACGACCATTACCAATCGGAGCATCTCCATACAGAAGTTTCAGAGAGTTAAGAAGGAGATAGCTAGATTTTGAAACGAAGTGGAGTTGAATTGGAGTTTGAGTTCATAACTTTTTGTATAGGTAATAGACGACGTAGATTACTTCATTTAAAGTTATCATATTTTTCGGACCCATTTGATATTTTTTAAATTATTTTTACGCCCTACTCCGCATGAAATAATGAAATATATGAAGAAATTATAAGCTATATGGGCATGAAATAATGAAAACATTTTATTGAAGCATAAAATGTGCATTGTTGAATGTATTTAACAAGATATTTTGATGTGTATTTGGTCTAATTTGAAAAATTTGGTATTGTGCAAATGTTCTGGGAAATGTTTGCCGAGTGTAGCACTCGGCAAACAGGACCTTTGCCGAGTGTTAGGTCAAGGACACTCGGCAAAGAGGACCTTTGCCGAGTGTCCGTTCTGAGACACTCGGCAAAGATGCCACATGGGCTGGCCGGCCCGCGGCCGCGTGGGCCACGTCACTGGCCCATGTACTACCTTTGCCGAGTGTAGATCTGTTTGCCGAGTGTCCCGATCTGGGACACTCGGCAAACACGGGGGGTGCCCGGGGTGACTTAACCGCCCACGCGGCCCTAACCCTACCGGCCACACCCACACACACGCCAGGTGTACTGCGAAAGAAGAAGGCCGCACGAGGGGGGCGAGGCAAGGGCAAGAGGCGAGAGCGGACCCCCGTACCTTCGTCGTCTTCGTCCGACCACGAGTTTGTTCCTTCGGCGGAGGACACTCGGGTCGCGGAGCTCGAGGACCGCGAGGACGAGGAGCACGGGGCCGAGGGCTCCGAGGACGAGGATGGGGTTGAGGTAGAGGGGTCCACCTCCTCGGCGAACTCGGCCCTTTGGCAGCGAGGCCCCTCGCAACTCCCGAAGCGACCGATACCCATGGAGCAACGCCCCGTGATTGTACCCAGGCCTCCAAGGTAAGTAATTCATATGGACTAACAATTTGGAAATCACAATTTATCTTAATCACAATTTATCTTAATCACTTGGGCAGGAATTGGGAGACCCCGGCCGGTGTTAAAACCCGCAAAGTCAACGGCATCCTGGGACTTCTTTGCAGGGAGCTGTTTCCGGGTCTGGTGACCATTGGTGGCAGGGAGATGCCGGCCTACACCTTTGACCACTACATCGCCGCTGGCGACCAGGAGGACCGGGACCGCAGGATCTTCAACAACAAGGCTGAGCGGGTAAAGGGAGAGCTGTGGGTAAGTATTCGTTGCACAACATTGCTCAACACAACACTTTCATTGAACTATCTACAAAGTCCTTCGTGTAGGTAACCCCGCACTGCACGCCATTGTACCATTCTTGATTGGATCACGTGCTTGCCCGACATACATGTCCTTGGATGCAATGGAATAGATCAATGTACTTGTGGTTGTCGGCCTTCTTGCCGTGGTGGTTTGCCGGCCTTCGTGCCGTGTTTTTTTGCAGGATGTGTGGTTTCAGAAACCTCCCCATGTAGGGGAGGTGCTGCCGAATTGAATCGTGTATGTATGCGCAGGACTTCTTCAGATGCGCCCCGGGACAGGAGGCTTTGGCGGATGCTGTGGCACATGCAGCCTGATGGAAGCTTGTCAAGGACATGCACTACGAGGCGCGCGTGCAGGCCGTAATTGATTATTTCGCTGCACTGAAGGTCCCCGTGTCGAAAACGGACGCCAGACAGATGAAGTTGACCAAGGAGCAATACATGGCGGTATGAAAATCGATAATGTTTTATTCTAAGATTAAGTACTTTAAATTCGATCTTGTTATATGTCGTACACTTGATGTCTTGTAGGCGATTCCGTGGTGGTGCGCACCGCATCCCGACTGCTGGTGTATTTATCTTTACCGTGTGGCTTCTTTGCCATGTTCTTGCGTTTCCTAGTGTATGTGGTTGTCGGCCTTCGTGCCGTATCCTTGTGTATGTGGTTGTCGGCCTTCGTGCCGTATCCTTGTGTATGTGGTTGTCGGCCTTCGTGCCGTATCCTTGTGTATGTGGTTGTCGGCCTTCGTGCCGTATCCTTGTGTATGTGGTTGTCGGCCTTCGTGCCGTATCCTTGTGTATGTGGTTGTCGGCCTTCGTGCCGTGTTTTTTTCCAGGATGTGTGGTTTCAGAAACCTCCCCATGTAGGGGAGGTGCTGCCAAATTTTTTATTTGACAAAATATTGTTTTTTTCAGGGAGAGGCCCTTTGCACCATCCTCGGCTTGTAGCTCCGCCGCTCCACACCGTTCCCCGCTGCCTGCACCGACACGAGCGTCCCCGACTTGCCCGCCGTCGAGCCCGTAGGTGAGCACATGCAAAACCATACCCCCTCAGCATTTAATTCGTAGATTCATATTTAAGTTGTGTACCTTCTTCGTCTCTTGTATTTATCTTTACCGTGTGGCTTCTTTGCCATGTTCTTGCGTTTCCTACAGTAAATAAGATCGACACAGCTCCGAAGGAAATGGAACTTGATGTCTATGTGCTTGCTCCTGTCGTGAAGGACTGGGTTCTTTGCCAGCGCAATGAGAAGAGGAAGATGATCTTTCATCTTGTTTACAGTTAGGAAATGCAAAGACATGGCAAAGAATTCATACCATACAGTTAAATACAACAGGCCAAGATTAGGCGTCTCCCGTTCGAAAGAGATACGGTTGTGAATATGCGAATCTTTGCATATGTCTAACCGTATCTGTTTCGAATTGTCCACGTTTCTGGACAGCTCGAGGATGTGTAGATGCGTAGTTTCCATGCTCTACTCGTACCGAGGCTGAGTTTCGGCATCATCTCCCTGTTGTTCTCCGAATACACAATCTCCGTAATTGGACGTATATTTGGAGAACAGCGGGGAGGTACTGCCGAAATTCCGTCTTGATACGAGTAGAGCATGGAAACTACCTACACATTCTCGGGTGGGATTAGGACCTATCTTTACCTATTAGACATATAAGCTAGCATCCGGTAGATGCATTTATTATAAATTTATTTCAAATATGTTTCTTGGTGATATGTAAAGGGATGGATGACCGTGAGTGGATGTACACTGGCCGCTCAAGGAAAGGTGAGTGTACAGATGAATGGATTGCCAAGACTCAGGCGTTCTTGAATCAAGCGTTTGCCAATGCGAAAGGGATGCCAACTACTTTCTGTCCATGCGCGGTGTGTGATAACCATAAACGCCAAACAGAAGTTGTAATGGGTAAACATCTCATCAGGTCTGGATTTACGCAGAACTATACTCGGTGGACACGCCATGGTGAAGCCGTTGATCGTGTGAGAGACGAGGCCGTGAGGCAGCGGATCCAGGAGTTTGATGATGAGGCAGGGGTAGGGGACATGTTGCATGACTACGACGAAGCACACTTCAATGATGGACCTACGGAGGAGGAGCCGGAGGCCACTGCAAAGGCTTATTATGACATGTTGTCAGCGGCACAACAACCACTTCACTCGCACACTAAGGTTTCTCAATTGGATGCCGTTGCACGTCTGTTGGCCGTCAAGTCCCAGTTTAGCTTGGGTCGAGACGCCTTTGACCACATCCTGACAATTTTGGGTGGCCTCCTTCCGGAAGGTCACGGCTTGCCAAAGAGATCGGAACTTTTTCTATAGGCAATAGACGACGTAGATTGGTTCATTTGAAGTTATCATATTTTTCCGTTATTTATGTTTATATGTGAAATCTAATAAATGTATGTTTTTGTTGATCGCAGGTGATTGGACCAATATGGTGGGTCGTGGCGGTGCGATGAGGAACGTCATGTCGTTGTACCGGAAGTTTAAAGATGGGGGGTCCGAGGCAGCTGGGTCGTCTGGTGCCAAGGGGCGAAAGAAGAAGGCCGCAGGCGGGGGGCGAGGCAGGGGCAAGAGGCGAGAGCGGACCCCCGTACCTTCGTCGTCTTCGTCCGACGAGGACTTTGTTCCTTCGGCGGCGGACACTCGGGCCGCGGAGCACGAGGACCGCGAGGACGTGGAGCACGAGGCAGCGGAGCACGTGGCCGAGGAGCACGGGGCCGAGGACCCCGAGGGCGAGGACGCCGAGGGGTCCACCTGCTCTGAGAACTTGGCCCTTTGGCAGCGAGGCCCCTCGCAACTCCCGAAGCGCCCGATACCCATGGAGCGTCGCCCCGTGATCGCACCCAGCCCTCCAAGGTAAGTAATTTTAGATGTTACACAGACCTTCTCGTTTCATATTCATATGTTGGAAATCACAAGATGGACTAACAATTTATCTTAATCACTTGGGCAGGAATTGGGTGATGGTCACCCCAGGCGCTGGTCACGCCCGCAAAGTCAACGGCATCCTGGGTCTTCTTTGCAGGGAGCTGTTTCCGGGTCTGGTGACCATTGGCGGCAGGGAGGAGCCGGCCTACACCTTTGACCACTACGTCGCCGCTGGCGATCAGGAGGACCGGGAGCGCAGGATCTTCAACAACAAGGCCGAGCGGGTAAAGGGAGACCATGCTGAACATTCCTGATAAAACCAAAGACAATACCAAGGCTAGAGTGGATCAGCAGCGGTTATGCAATAGACCGAAGCTAAATATACCACCTCCCAGGGACGGCAAAACATGGAAAAAACCTAAGGCCGATTTCGTTCTCGATAATGACCCAAAGAGGGAAGTGCTAAGTTGGTTCCAAACATTGAAATTTCCTGATGGGTATGCAACGAATTTGAAGAGGGGAGTGAACTTAACTACTCTACAAATCAACGGGCTCAAGAGTCATGACTACCACATATGGCTTGAGCGGCTTCTTCCGGTGATGGTTCGAGGCTATGTCCCCGAGCATGTCTGGCTAGTGCTGGCAGAGTTGAGCAATTTCTTCCGCCAACTCAGGGAGCTGTTTCCGGGTCTGGTGACCATTGGCGGCAGGGAGGAGCCGGCCTACACCTTTGACCACTACGTCGCCGCTGGCGATCAGGAGGACCGGGAGCGCATGATCTTCAACAACAAGGCCGAGCGGGTAAAGGGAGAGCTTTGGGTAAGTATTCGTTGCAGTACACTGCTCAACACAACACTTTCATTGAACAATCTACAAATAATGCAACATTCATCGTGTATATATGCGGAGGCATACATGCTCGAGGAGGTGTCAAACTTCACAACCAAGTACTATACTGACAACCTCCCTAACGTGCACAATCCACCACCTCGTTACAATGTTGGCGAAGTTGAATCGAACCTTAGCCTTTTCCGAGGGCAACTGGGAAGTGCAAGTGAAGGCACCAACAAAAACTTGACAAACCCAGAGTGGCGCGCTATCATGCTTTATGTGCTCACCAATCTATCTGAAGTTGAGCCATACATGCGGTAAGTTCAGAACGATCTTGTTTTCGAGTACCTAGCCACGATTCTGCATCCAACACTCTTGTTTCTCGTTAATACAGGGAATTTCTTGATCAATTCTGGCGTAATAGGAGGTCTCCTACCCCACAAGAAGTTGATGACCTTCTTAAACATGGAAACCCAGATTTTATTTCTTGGTTCAAACGGAAGGTACACTTAATTTCAGTCTTGTCCTAAATTCGACGTTACTGAAGTCGTGTCATTAATATAACAAACATGCCTGGTCGAACTCGCAGGGTCAATCCGATGGGTCTATGAGTGTCGAGTTGAGACAAATCCTGATGGTAAGAAGAAGCAAAGCAAAATACCCGTGAATATCCTACGGTACCTTCCACCTATACCGAGGATCCAACGGCTTTACATGACCGAGAACTCCGCGAAACAGATGACATGGCACAAAAGTGGAGTGCGATACAATCCTGATAAGCTCATACATCCATTATTTGAAGAAATATACGAGCTTAATTTCGGTGGAAGCAAACCTCTTTCTCCTGTTATCTTCAAATGTCATTGGTTTGATCCTTCAGTGGTGAGACGAACCCCTAGTCTTGGGCTAGTCGAAATTCGACAATCATCTCTGGTGAGACGGACCCCTAGTCTTGGGCTAGTCGAAGTTCGACAGTCATCTGTCTTACCCGGAGACGATGTCTATATAGTGGCTCAACAGGCCACCCAGGTGTATTATTTGTCATACCCGTGCAAAAAGGACAAAAGGCTTGAGGGTTGGGACGTTGTATACAAAGTGTCGCCACGCGGTAAACTACCAGTCCCAAACAATGAAGATTATAACATAGATCCAAACACCTATGATGGAGAGTTCTTCCAAGAAAATGGGCTAGAAGCTATACCGAGGATCCAACGGCTTTACATGACCGAGGACTCCGCGAAACAGATGACATGGCACAAAAGTGGAGTGCGATACAATCCTGATAAGCTCGTACATCCATCCGATGGGGAAGCATGGAAGCACTTTGATGGGATTCATCATGACAAGGCTAGAGAAAAAGCGCTGAAGTTTGTGTTCAGAATTGGGCTTAGTTTGACCTAAATGCTGATGCCCATTTGTATTTACACTTTCAGGGCATATTACCCGATGGAGTTCAGATTGCTGCTAAAAGGCTTGATGCATCTTCTTGGCAAGGGTCGAGTGAGTTTCTAAACGAAATCAAGCTTATTGTTAGGCTTCAACACGCCAATCTTGTTAGACTTCTTGGTTGCTGTCTTCAGCGCAGTGAAATGATACTTGTCTATGAATACATGCCAAACAGAAGCTTGGACTATGTCTTCTCAGGTCTGTTTCGTTCCTTCTATACTAATTCTTATTGTTTTTTTCAGTCGGCGTCACATGGTGGTGCGCCTTGCTCACAGCTCGAGGCTTTTGCTATGGCCCACAAGGGCAAGGCGACCTCCGACGTCCAGTACAACCCGGAGGACGGGCCCGCGGCATATAGCAACGCCAGCGTCCACAGTTGCCTCACAGCATATCAAGAGGTGGCGAAGGAGGTCCACGTGCCAAACTGGGATCCGACTGCCCACGACATTGATGGAGAAGTGGTTATGAGGGCGGGAGGAGGCAAGAAGCACGGGCGGTATATGATCTGCAACAGCACCATCGACATGGGCGCTACCCCCACACTCTCCCAGATTCGAGCCAGGAGCACGAGCACGTCCGCGTCTGTCCGCCAGCAGCCTCCCGGTTCACACTTCGGGATGCAGGCACTCCAGGTTATTTCTGTTTTGTTCTTCGTACGTGAACTATACTTGACGTTTGTAATGTATTATAACAATGTGATTGAATATTGCAGGACCGGTTGGATGAAGAGACGGAGAGACGGAAGAACTGGAGCTGGAGGTGCAGCAGATCAGGGAGGCGGAGGCCGAGAAAGAGAGGCAGAAGGAGGAGGCCGAGCGGGCGAACCGAGCGTGGCATGAGCAGGTATTTGCCTACCTGCAGACCATTGGCCAGCGCGTGGGTGAAGCCCCGCCGCCGCCGATGCCACCACCGCCTGCACCACGTGTGCCTATTTCTCCCGTGAGTCACTTGAGAACCTTATAATTTCATTTCAGAACTTATTTCTTTCGAAAATCTTGTAACACACGCTACTAATCTCTTTTGGGCAGGCTCCTGGCTCGGCGGGTTCGAATGACGCCCCTCAAGAAGAAGACCTTGCGGCGCGGACGGCTAGAGTGTTGTTCGGACCCGGACCCCCTCCTCCTCAGTGAGTTGGCGCCTTTGCGCCCGTTTGGTGACTTATGTTAGAACCTATGTGTTTGTCGAACTGATGGTGATGGTTGTGAACCTATGTGATTGTCAACCTATGTGAAGGTTGACGTATATATATATATAAACTGCCTGTGATGGTTATTATCATATATATGAACTGCCTGTGATGCTTATTATCATATATATTAACTGCCTGTGATGCTATTATAAACTGCCTGTGATGTTTTTGTTGAGGGGTCCTTTTAATGCAATAAATAAATAAAAACAGGGGTAAAATTGATGCTTTGCCGAGTGTAACACTCGGCAAAGAGGTGCTTTGCCGAGTGTATAGGCCTTTACACTCGGCAAACAGGCTGATTCTGTCATTTCTAGAACAGCCTGTGTCGAGTGTACAGGCTTTTGCCGAGTGTTTGGACCTTAACACTCGGCAAAGAGGCGGCCTTTGCCGAGTGTTATAGCCCACACACTCGGCAAAGGCCTGTCCAGGGGGCCGCCCCTAACACGCCTTTGCCGAGTGTCTGGGCCCAACACTCGGCAAAGACATGTGTCTTTGCCGAGTGTCAGTCCGGCGACACTCGGCAAAGGCGTGTCCCTGGACAGGCCTTTGCCGAGTGCGACACTCGGCAAAGACTCCGTTAGCACTAACAGACGGCCGCGAACGTCGGCGCGAACGTCGCCGCGCCGTCCGCGGCCGTCTGTTAGTGCTTTATTTTGCCGAGTGTCGGCTCTTGCACTCGGCAAAGCTTTTGCCGAGTGCCCGATAGATGACACTCGGCAAATGTCAATAAACTTGATCAGACGACCATCAACACAGGTGAGATCCCGAAAAAGCCCAGCTTCCGGGACGTATCTCTCCACTTTTTCTCTGTTTCCAAGCAAGGGCTGCGGCAATAGGGTGTACTGCGCACAAAGGGGTTCTCGCCGTACGTCACATGTCAGAAAACCTTTCAGCAAATCCACAAATAACAGCGAGCCATCTCCTAGTGTGAAGACCTTGTTCGGTAGAACTTTACCGAGCTCAGGACATGGATTCGGCAGTTCCTTAGCCGTCCATTGTGCAGCCTCAGACGAGTAGATGAAAAGGCGGTAATGATTACCCTTCACCATGAAACGGAGACGGAGTGCAACCAGGAGATAATGGCCATTGTCGCAGGGCACGATTCCGAACTCCGCTCCCTTGAGCCTATCATCAAATGGAATACGCGGGATGCTTTCAAGGGACGGGGACTCAGGGTGGCTCTTGTAGACGAAGTAGTCATACTCGTCGAATCTGGACAAGAGGGAGCGAATCAGAAGGAATCTGCCATGTGCGCCCGCAACGACAGCATGAGCACTGCTGTCGACGTAGAAGTGCTTGTGCTTGCAGTTGGGGGCCTTGATGTAGTGGAAGGTGTAGAAGGACACCGCCGGTGGAACAGCGATCCACAAGGTGAACTCCACGGTACGGTTGGCCCTCGATCTGGTTGTGGCCGTGGTGTCGTTCCTACTGGCTGCGAGGTACCCCTCCTCCAGGAGGAGAATCGACGCCGGCCCAGGGCACACGCTCCCGGCGTCGCTCGATCCGGACGCCATCGCCGATGTAGAGGCGCCGCGCGGCGGACAGCGGCGAAGATGGCCGACCCGCCGTTTAGAACTTCGGCCGGCGTTGGTTGGGGAATCGACGGAGGCGCTCGAGGATTTGGGGATTAGGGTTACTTTTTTTTTTTGGGTGCGAGGAACTGCTCTTGGGTGCGGGCGTGCTGTGGCGGCTCGGCTGAGTTGGGGATAATACGGGAGGAGACGGAGGTTGCGTATCCGTCTCGGATGTATGATTGCAGGCGGCCGGGGTTTGGACTTTGGAGCCCGCGCAACGGCCCAGCTATAATATTCCGTATCCGTAAAAACAAAAAAAAATCCACTTTTCCTCCCTCCATTTTCGCCAAAGCCCAATTCTCCTCAACTTTTTTTTAAACCATATGTTTGAATTTGAAGGCGGTTTTATCACTTTCTTTTTCTATTTAAAACATCATAGTAAATTATAGAAAAATTATAAAATAGAACATTTTTTTGATAAAATATAAAAAAATTATAAATTAGTACGTTGGACTCTATATGAGTAGATCTACTTAGTGAATATATAATATGATCTGCTTTAGTACAAAGCTTTTATTGTAGATTTAGATCTATAGTTTTTTTAATTAATTGGAACAATTCATAACTACTGTTTTTTATAGTCTAATTGTGTTGATTTTTTTATGGTGGTCTAATTATTGTACTAGTATGCATGCACTATAGTAAAAATTTCATACTTATTAGATTATATGTATAAGGCTTATGCTTGTGTCTAAATAAATATAACTAGGTTATACATGATCCAATGAATATGATTTTTTTACTCAATTCATTCATACAACAATTAGCCCACCATAATCATTCCACCATAATTAGACATTATTTAGAAACTACAGCTATAAATTATTCCAATTAGTTACTTAAAAGAATAGATTTGAAGCTACAACGAATTTTTTTTATTAAATTATACCATATGTTCAAGTGTAGATCTACTAATGTGGAGTCTAACAAATTTGAAGTTTTCATTTTATGATGATCTGTTATAGCTTTTTAAAGATTCGCTTGAAATAAAGAAGAAAATGATAAAACCATATTTAGAACCGCTTCAGGGAGGTAAAACGCATTATAAGTTGAGGGAGGTGATCTTATCTGTTCAGGGATGAAAAATGTTTTTCATTTTTTGCAGAAGTTGAGAACCTTTTCCTTCCGGAAAAAAGTTGGGATTCGAATGTTGGATTTTGGACTCGGGGTTTTTTTTGTTGTTGTAAGAGTGCCATAGTTAATATGCAGGTTGATAAGTTTGTGCGAACAATTCAAAATTTTGTTTCCCTTCTTTTATGTTATTGTTTCCCTTCTTTTATATTATTACATAAAAGATTGGTCAAGGGAGTCTAAAAATTCTTTTTATGATTCATAGACGTAATTTGGACTCTTGCAATATTGAAGCGAGGTCAAATGGGTTTTTTCCTTGTCTTTTCTTTTGTGCCCCAATGTTCCAATTACAGACAGTGGAGGAGAAGACAAGTCCAAGTCCATGTGTCCAACCCACGATGAAGTCATTTGGATCTTATTTATTTAAATAAATAATAAGTATGACTACAAGCAATGATAATAGTGAACTGATCATAGATCAATTGCTTAGGTCCATTGTGTGTGTTCAGCGTTAGTGTTGTGTATGTGTGTTGAGCGGTGAGTGTGTGTAAGTGTCTGTGTTATACTGAGTGATTTTCAAAAGAAAAGTATCGAGATATAATTGGACATAAAAGAAAGATTTGAAATCAAATTAAAAAGTACGGCTACCCAGCCTGTTCGCTTGAGCTTATAAGCCAAATCAGCCAATCATTCAATAGTGTTTTTCTCTCACAAATTTTAATCTGCCCTCAGGTAATATAATTTTTCTGTCCGCTGGCCCATAATCCCTTATATAAGATCATGTTCGTATAGAACATGTACTGTTCCTATAGTAATAATAATTATTCTTTCCGCCCGTATATAAGACCACATGTTGGTTAAGGACTTTTTCCTTTAATACTAAATAAAAACCATATCAAAACACCAATTGAATTTGGGATCAAATCGAGGAAAAATTTCTTCCAACCAAAAAAAGGACTACTTTGCGTGCTTGGTGGAGTCAGAGAGATTAGATACAATACATATTTTATCAAATCAAGACCAAAATCTATATCTATACCTACCTTATATTATTTATTATCTTTTTCTCTGCCTACCTCTCTCAGAGTCTCGACGACTATATATCTATCTCTAATATTAATTACCAAAATTTCTGGCTATTTTTAGTTTCCGCCATGTTTTTTGCCATTATATACCTTCAATTTGAATCTGAAATGACTTGGGTTAGGGTTAACCAGCTAGTTTGAGTCCGTAAAGGACTTAGCTAGAAAAATTTGACATGAGCAAGGCTTGCTTGTTGTTGGCAAATCTTAACGCAACCACCCAAGGTAGGCAACTACGCAAGAGATGCCATGGGTAAATTCTAAGTTCATTGGATAATTCCGCAAGCGCACAGAATATATCGTTGTAGCATTTCACCCGGAGTATTTCCAAGGTATCGTTATTTATATTTTTCCAGGGGGAAGCTGTAGCTAGGAATATTTAATAAATGGGGAAAGCGATCCTTATGTCTACTACAATCTAGTATCACTAGTGTATAAGGGGGTAAGTGTATAAATGGGAAGGATAGGTAAATGATCACACAACAATTCTACTCTAATGATAATTGGTAGAGAGCTGGCTAGGTGGGAGGACAACGAGTGAGTAAAGGACTCCTATATATCCTACTTTACTTCTGTGTACTAATCCTAATAGATAACTAACTTAGCTGGACTAGTGCCTCACTACAAGTATGGTGGGGATAGGCGAGAGAGCAGGAGACAGAACCCCTACTCAAGCGGCTATTCTCTTAGTTTGGCTCATTGCCAGATCTGCGCAACTGTGCAATCAGGTTTGCTGAGACTTTAATGCCTACAGAAACAGGTAAACTCATAAGCAATACCCATAGTCCTAAACAGAGATTCAGTAGTGCATAAGTTATTTAACTTTTGTAGATTCATATAGAGAAAACAGCACAGTTTGTAAATATTGTCTCACCCAAGCATAGAATCATTTGAATTTTTTGACAAGCATTAGCGCAGCGCAGATAAAAAAAAATATGGCTGCCCAGCACAGATTAAGACTGGATTCTACACAATATATATATAAAAAAAATCAACAGAGAATATAACCTTACATGCCTTGTACCTATTTCTATTGTAAGAAAAAAGTTTGAATGAGATTAAGATATGACCTTAAAGGCACGGTACAAAAAACCAGATATCTCTATTTTTCACAGCAGACACCACGAGGAATAACATATATATGGTGTGGAGCTTAAAAGGGTGTAAGCAGAAAACACAATATAGTTCACCAACAGTGTTGTACATATAACGACTAAAGGGGTCTAACCAGCAACAAGATAATGCGCTAACAGAACATAGTCACAGGCCAAGGTCAATAATTACCTGGAGTGACTGCCAGTTGCTTCGCCAATGCACAGGGACGCAGTATTTGCTTCCAAGGGGGATGTTCTCCAATAGTATGCACTGCAGGTGCTTCCAGTTTCAGTGTCCTGTCCACAAGGTTGACAGCAGCCAGCACCGATCCTCCCAATTGCTCGCAGGTCGACTTGAGGTAAAGGGTGTCATCACCTTCCATGCTCAGGGTGGGCCGAAACCAGTTCAGGTCCTGGAATGTCAATGCCAGGCTCCCAGTAGATTCACTCTTGTTGCTGGACAGCAACGCTGAAAAGTCATCAACCGAAATGTCCTTCACATCAACATCGCTTCCTTTGAGCCAACAGTTGGACCCTATCTCCCTAGTCCATAGAGTGGCACTCCAACCATCCGATGATCGCTGAATCTTAGGCTTGATTTGCACTTGTTTGAGTTTGCGCTTGCTCAGCATGATCAGTTCTGAATCATAGAACACACCCTTGGTCCTTGGGTCAACAGGCTCTTCAGGAGGAGCATCTGTGGCGATCTCCCTGACAATGACACGGTGTTCCATGTCAATAAACTTGATCAGACGACCATCAACACAGGTGAGATCCCGAAAAAGCCCAGCTTCCGGGACGTATCTCTCCACTTTTTCTCTGTTTCCAAGCAAGGGCTGCGGCAATAGGGTGTACTGCGCACAAAGGGGTTCTCGCCGTACGTCACATGTCAGAAAACCTTTCAGCAAATCCGCAAATAACAGCGAGCCATCTCCTAGTGTGAAGACCTTGTTCGGTAGAACTTTACCGAGCTCAGGACATGGATTCGGCAGTTCCTTAGCCGTCCATTGTGCAGCCTCAGACGAGTAGATGAAAAGGCGGTAATGATTACCCTTCACCATGAAACGGAGACGGAGTGCAACCAGGAGATAATGGCCATTGTCGCAGGGCACGATTCCGAACTCCGCTCCCTTGAGCCTATCATCAAATGGAATACGCGGGATGCTTTCAAGGGACGGGGACTCAGGGTGGCTCTTGTAGACGAAGTAGTCATACTCGTCGAATCTGGACAAGAGGGAGCGAATCAGAAGGAATCTGCCATGTGCGCCCGCAACGACAGCATGAGCACTGCTGTCGACGTAGAAGTGCTTGTGCTTGCAGTTGGGGGCCTTGATGTAGTGGAAGGTGTAGAAGGACACCGCCGGTGGAACAGCGATCCGCCGATCCACAAGGTGAACTCCACGGTACGGTTGGCCCTCGATCTGGTTGTGGCCGTGGTGTCGTTCCTACTGGCTGCGAGGTACCCCTCCTCCAGGAGGAGAATCGACGCCGGCCCAGGGCACACGCTCCCGGCGTCGCTCGATCCGGACGCCATCGCCGATGTAGAGGCGCCGCGCGGCGGACAGCGGCGAAGATGGCCGACCCGCCGTTTAGAACTTCGGCCGGCGTTGGTTGGGGAATCGACGGAGGCGCTCGAGGATTTGGGGATTAGGGTTACTTTTTTTTTTTGGAGCCCGCGCAACGGCCCAGCTATAATATTCCGTATCCGTAAAAACAAAAAAAATCCACTTTTCCTCCCTCCATTTTCGCCAAAGCCCAATTCTCCTCAACTTTTTTTTTAAACCATATGTTTGAATTTGAAGACGGTTTTATCACTTTCTTTTTCTATTTAAAACATCATAGTAAATTATAGAAAAATTATAAAATAGAACATTTTTTGTTAAAATATAAAAAAATTATAAATTAGTGCGTTGGACTCTATATGAGTAGATCTACTTACTGAATATATAATATGATCTGCTTTAGTACAAAGCTTTTATTGTAGATTTAGATCTATAGTTTTTTTAATTAATTGGAACAATTCATAACTACTGTTTTTTATAGTCTAATTGTGTTGATTTTTTTTATGGTGGTCTAATTATTGTACTAGTATGCATGCACTATAGTAAAAATTTCATACTTATTAGATTATATGTATAAGGCTTATGCTTGTGTCTAAATAAATATAACTAGGTTATACATGATCCAATGAATATGATTTTTTTACTCAATTCATTCATACAACAATTAGCCCACCATAATCATTCCACCATAATTAGACATTATTTAGAAACTACAGCTATAAATTATTCAATTAGTTACTTAAAAGAATAGATTTGAAGCTACAACGAATTTTTTTATTAAATTATACCATAATAATTATTCTTTCCGCCCGTATATAAGATCATATGTTGGTTAAGGACGCCTCGGCCATTTTTGGACCCGGTGCTGATGGGGCTTCAGCACCGGGTCCAACGGCTAGGAGCGGGGGCGGCGCGGAGGTGTGTCCGGGCGGACACATTAGCACCGGGTCGTGGCACGACCCGGTGCTAATGTTCACCCTTTAGCACCGGGTCTTGCCACGACCCGGTGCTAATGTCTTCGCCCTGACACATCTTCGCGCCGCCCCCGCTCCTAGCCGTTGGACCCGGTGCTGAAGCCCCATCAGCACCGGGTCCAAAAATGGCCGAGGCGGAGGAGGCGGGCGGATGTGAAGGATTCTGGTAGTGAAGTATGACTACAAGCAATGATAATAGTGAACTGATCATAGATCAATTGCTTAGGTCCATTGTGTGTGTTCAGCGTTAGTGTTGTGTATGTGTGTTGAGCGGTGAGTGTGTGTAAGTGTCTGTGTTATACTGAGTGATTTTCAAAAGAAAAGTATCGAGATATAATTGGACATAAAAGAAAGATTTGAAATCAAATTAAAAAGTACGGCTACCCAGCCTGTTCGCTTGAGCTTATAAGCCAAATCAGCCAATCATTCAATAGTGTTTTTCTCTCACAAATTTTAATCTGCCCTCAGGTAATATAATTTTTCTGTCCGCTGGCCCATAATCCCTTATATAAGATCATGTTCGTATAGAACATGTACTGTTCCTATAGTAATAATAATTATTCTTTCCGCCCGTATATAAGACCACATGTTGGTTAAGGACTTTTTCCTTTAATACTAAATAAAAACCATATCAAAGCACCAATTGGATTGAGATCAAATCGAGGAAAAATTTCTTCCAACCAAAAAAATTTGGACTACTTTGCGTGCTTGGTGGAGTCAGAGAGATTAGATACAATACATATTTCATCAAATCAAGACCAAAATCTATATCTATACCTACCTTATATTATTTATTATCTTTTTTCTGCTGCCTCTCTCAGAGTCTCGACGACTATATATCTATCTCTAATATTAATTATCCAAATTTCTGGCTATTTTTAGTTTCCGCCATGTTTTCTGCCATTATATACCTTCAATTTGAATAAAAAAGAACTTGGGTTAGAGTTAACCAGCCAGTTTGAGTCCGTAAAGGACTTAGCTAGAAAAATTTGACATGAGCGAGGCTTGCTTGTTGTTGGCAAATCTTAACGCAACCACCCAAGGTAGGCAACTACGCAAGAGATGCCATGGGTAAATTCTAAGTTCATTGGATAATTCCGCAAGCGCACAGAATATACCGCTGTAGCACTTCAGCCGGGAGTATTTCCAAGATATCGTGATTTATATTTTCCCAGGGGGAAGCTGTAGCTAGGAATATTTAATAAATGGGGAAAGCGATCCTTATGTCTACTACAATCTAGTATCACTAGTGTATAAGGGGGTAAGTGTATAAATGGGAAGGATAGGTAAATGATCACACAACAATTCTACTCTAATGATAATTGGTAGAGAGCTGGCTAGGTGGGAGGACAACGAGTGAGTAAAGGACTCCTATGTATCCTACTTTACTTCTGTGTACTAATCCTAATATATAACTAACTTAGCTGGACTAGCGCCTCACTACAAGTGTGGTGGGGATAGGCGAGAGAGCAGGAGACAGAACCCCTACTCAAGCGGCTATTCTCTTAGTAAACGCCCTACACTTTCTACGAACCAGCCAGTGACGTGGTGAGATCCTAATGCCGCCCTCGACCTGTCACCATGGGGGAGTGCGCCCACACTGTCCGTCCCAACTGGCGGCAATCAAAGGTAAGACTAAGCCTGAGCACCTCGCTCACACTTACTCTTACGCCCCTAGCTAACGATCAAATTAGCTAGAGTTCCTATGCAAAATAGGACGATGATACCCACACCAGAGTGTTTCCAGGAAACTAATCCAACTAAGGCAACTATATTACTAAGACAAGTACACAACAAGACTATAAAGACTATAGACTTGCACCAAGTAAATACTAAGTAAACTAAAGCAAGAATATTATATTGATAAAATGAAAGTCTTACAAAGGAAAGATAAGAGCAATACCAGACTCTCCAGAAGACGACTCCGGAGACCCCGAGCTTCACCCGACTCAACTCTAACTCCCACACTAGACTAACTACTACTTTAGCTTGGAGCTATAAAATGAAGTTGTGATTGATGTGGTGATGCTCTCCAAGGGTGGTGGCAGCCTCTATTTATAGTGGGAGGTGGAGTAGGGGCTACTCCAACGCCATGTCAGCAATCCGCGTGACCTCCATCTTGTGCTGTTGGATGAAACCGACCTTGGAACCGCCTCAGATGGACGATTTTGATCAAACCAACTACATGGCGGCATGCACAAGGTCAGTTGGAGTCAAACTGACCTTGTGGGGCCCATTTGAGGGCATCGGCCGATGCCCTTATTGGGTTGTGGGCCTGGCCCTGTCCTTCCAGTAGATTGCTTGTGTCGGTGAGATGATTTTGTACTTTGGAACTCACCAAAAGGAGATCGGCCGATCCCTTATTGGAGGTGGGCCCAGACCCAAAATGACGGTGTTGTTGTCCCCTTTCCAACGCATCCAAGAATGCTCCATTTCGATGTCGTATGAGAAAGTTATGACCGAAATAGTGACAACGTGTCTGTTGAATCCGAGGGTGACGTGGCAGCTGAGTTGGAGACAAATTGCAACTTGGTGAAGACCATGGCGTCTGTCCTCATCACATGACATAGGCCACACATAGAGGAGGAGCTCAGGTGGGGGTCGGCCGACCCCCACTTTGGGTCCCACCAGGGCATGTTTTGCTCTTCCCTGAAATCACAAGCTAAGAGTACAAGTGGAACTAGTTATTGATAAAATATTCTCATGATGTTATTCTTCCTTGGAACCGAGGCATGTTGACGGTGTTTTGAGTGGGTATTTTCATGGTATATCCACCGTCAACAAGATCCCCCAAGCTTAACCTTTGCTCATCCCGAGCAAACAATCAAACTTAGCCTCGATGGATCAGGTACTGTTACTATGCCCACATTTAAATAGTATCATGTGCACAACAAAGTTCTTCTCCTTGAATGGAAAAATTATCAATAAAAACTCACCATATTACCTTAGCCTTTATGGGGCTTATGACTTTTCCTTTGTCTTGGGCGGTTGAAAGACAAAACAGCTTGACTTGAGCACTACTTTTCTCATTCATAACAAGTTTCATACCGGAGGTTTTGCAATATTTTTTTAAAAGAAAACTTAATGTTCCTCATATGGTTCTCTCATGTCGCTCAAATGTTGTATGATTCCTCACCAAGGCATATAATAAGAATTGGCTTCCTAATCTATCCTACTTCTAAACAGGTTTATGTGGAGCTTAAGGTACGAATAGCAAGGAGATGACATACTTACTTTGCATATGTTGTGGAGTCAAAGCCCAGATCCTCGAAGAGAAGCGTCATACTCCCAGATCAAGATGTGTAAGTGTGTGGTATATATGGTGGACTAGATTGCTCCTTTATTTGATAAGATCTCTCTACTTTTCTATTGAGACAGGGCTAGCGTTTTTTTCTTTTCTTCTCTCTCTTTTGTTTTTCATGGACTTTCATGTGTCCATCAATACTTATTTTGCCTAGCCCTTTTTCTTTTGTCTCATCTACTAAACAATACTTTCGAGGTACCCCTCCTCCAGGAGGAGAATCGACGCCGGCCCAGGGCACACGCTCCCGGCGTCGCTCGATCCGGACGCCATCGCCGATGTAGAGGCGCCGCGCGGCGGACAGCGGCGAAGATGGCCGACCCGCCGTTTAGAACTTCGGCCGGCGTTGGTTGGGGAATCGACGGAGGCGCTCGAGGATTTGGGGATTAGGGTTACTTTTTTTTTTTGGAGCCCGCGCAACGGCCCAGCTATAATATTCCGTATCCGTAAAAACAAAAAAAATCCACTTTTCCTCCCTCCATTTTCGCCAAAGCCCAATTCTCCTCAACTTTTTTTTTAAACCATATGTTTGAATTTGAAGACGGTTTTATCACTTTCTTTTTCTATTTAAAACATCATAGTAAATTATAGAAAAATTATAAAATAGAACATTTTTTGTTAAAATATAAAAAAATTATAAATTAGTGCGTTGGACTCTATATGAGTAGATCTACTTACTGAATATATAATATGATCTGCTTTAGTACAAAGCTTTTATTGTAGATTTAGATCTATAGTTTTTTTAATTAATTGGAACAATTCATAACTACTGTTTTTTATAGTCTAATTGTGTTGATTTTTTTTATGGTGGTCTAATTATTGTACTAGTATGCATGCACTATAGTAAAAATTTCATACTTATTAGATTATATGTATAAGGCTTATGCTTGTGTCTAAATAAATATAACTAGGTTATACATGATCCAATGAATATGATTTTTTTACTCAATTCATTCATACAACAATTAGCCCACCATAATCATTCCACCATAATTAGACATTATTTAGAAACTACAGCTATAAATTATTCAATTAGTTACTTAAAAGAATAGATTTGAAGCTACAACGAATTTTTTTATTAAATTATACCATAATAATTATTCTTTCCGCCCGTATATAAGATCATATGTTGGTTAAGGACTTTTTCCTTTAATACTAAATAAAAACCATATCAAAGCACCAATTGGATTGAGATCAAATCGAGGAAAAATTTCTTCCAACCAAAAAAATTTGGACTACTTTGCGTGCTTGGTGGAGTCAGAGAGATTAGATACAATACATATTTCATCAAATCAAGACCAAAATCTATATCTATACCTACCTTATATTATTTATTATCTTTTTTCTGCTGCCTCTCTCAGAGTCTCGACGACTATATATCTATCTCTAATATTAATTATCCAAATTTCTGGCTATTTTTAGTTTCCGCCATGTTTT
>OAMR01000760.1:140242-198511 GCA_900205405.1 Echinochloa crus-galli
GAAGATCTGCACAAGCCTCGATCCAAAATAGGAAGACGCGCTTGTCTAGTTCCTTCGTGAGAACATCAGCGTGTTCGCGTGGAAACCCTCCGACATGCCTGGTGTGCCCAGGGAAAAGGCCGAGCACGCTCTCGAGGTATCTGCCACAGCAAAACCGGTCAAGCAGAAAATGCGTCGGTTCGCCCGCGATCGCAAGGAGATCATTAGGGTAGAAGTAGCTAAGCTCCTAGCAGCTGGCTTTATTAGAGAAGTGTATCACCCGGAGTGGTTAGCCAATCCGGTCCTTGTACAAAAGAAAAACGGTGAATGGAGAATGTGTGTTGATTATACCGATCTCAACAAACACTGCCCCAAACAAGCGTTCAATCTCCCTCGCATCGACGAGGTGGTAGATTCTACCGCAGGTTGCGAACTCCTCTCGTTCCTCGACTGCTATTCAGGTTATCACCAAATAGCCCTCAAGATCGAGGACCAGGAGAAAACCTCTTTCATTACTCCCTTCGGCGCTTTTTGTTACACGACCATGTCTTTCGGTCTCAAAAATGCTGGAGCTACTTACCAACGTGCCATCCAAGCTTGTCTCAGCGATGAGATTGCTGCCGACCTTGTGGAAGCATATGTGGATGACGTTGTTGTAAAAACCAGGCAAGCAAATACCCTGATTGCTAACCTTCAAAGCACCTTTGATGCCTTGAACAAGTACCAATGGAAGCTTAACCCCAACAAGTGCGTGTTCGGTGTTCCTTCTGGGATTCTCCTCGGCCACCATGTTAGCCGAAATGGCATCAAACCAAACCCCGAGAAGGTCAATGATATCCTGAAGTTACGCCCTCCGCGGTGTGTCAAGGACGTTCAGAAATTAATCGGGTGTATGGCTGCTCTAAGCCGCTATATTTCACGCATGGGTGAAAAAGGTCTTCCCTTTTTCAAGCTCCTAAAGGCTAAGGAAAAATTCGAGTGGACCGAGGAGGCTGACAAGGCTTTCAAAGAGCTAAAAGCCTATCTCGCTTCTCCCTCACTCCTTACGATACCCAAGCAAGACGAAGAGCTCCTCTTGTACATCGCTGCTACGACCAATGTGGTCAGCACTGTACTCGTAGTCGAGCGTGAAGAGGCGGGACACGTATATGGGGTCCAACGCCCTATATATTACATCAGTGAAGTGCTTACCGAGTCAAAGCAACGCTACAACCATGTACAGAAGCTATTATACGCACTTCTGATTACTAAACGTAAATTGTCCCACTACTTTCATGCCTTCAAAATCACAGTGGTTTCCGATGCACCACTTGGAGACATCCTCCGTAACAGAGATGCCAGCGGTCGCATCGTCAAGTACGCTCTGGAATTATCCGAGTTCACTTTGCAATTCCAGAGCCGCAAAACTGTGAAGTCACAATGCCTTGTCGACTTTATAGTCGAGTGGTCGGATATCAGTCTTCCTTTGGCTGATACCACAGCCGACCACTGGGTGATGTACTTCGACGGGTCGCTGAAGATTGATGGTGCCGGAGCTGGGGTCTATTTCATATCCCCCTCTAAAGATACCATCAAATACGTCCTACGTATTCACTTTAAGGCTTCCAACAACGTAGCAGAATACAAAGCAGCCCTGCATGGTCTTCGCATAGCAGTGGAGCTCGGCATCAAACGCCTCATGGTGTACGGTGACTCTGCGCTCGTTGTAAATCAAGTCAACAAGGACTGGGATGTCATTAACGAAAAAATGGACGCTTACGTCGCAGCCATACGTAAGCTC
This sequence comes from Echinochloa crus-galli, assembly GCA_900205405.1. Classification (NCBI taxonomy): domain Eukaryota; kingdom Viridiplantae; phylum Streptophyta; class Magnoliopsida; order Poales; family Poaceae; genus Echinochloa; species Echinochloa crus-galli. The sequence goes on from OAMR01000760.1 coordinate 142,002, forward strand.
GAGAACAAATTCTACGGCTTGGAATTCGTTCACGTACCACGTGAAAAGAATGTTGGTGCCGATGAATTGTCCAAACTTGGGTCAACTCGTGGTTTAATCCAGCCTTGCACAGGAGTCGGGTTCCACCACCCGCGAGATTGGATCAGTTCATCGAAGCTCGGAGGAACTACCAGTCTCCCCCTCGATTCAGTCGAAGGGTCGAGTTCGAACCAACCCAGCGCCAGGAATCCCGAGTACCACCGAGAGCTCCTGCTCCGGAAGGTCCGGTTGAACCCGCTAGGCATGGTCGGTCTTTTCCTTTTGGGCTCGACAACGCCGCTACCTCGTATGCAAGAGGCATCCGAGAACGCAAAGATGGCTTCTCGTCATTGACGCGATTCCCGAGAACCCTGCTCACAAGGTCAGCATGAGGCCCAACGACGAAGCTCTTGTCGACTTTATAGTTGAGTGGTCGGATATCAGTCTTCCTTTGGCTGATACTTCAGCCGACCACTGGGTGATGTACTTCGACGGGTCGCTGAAGATTGATGGTGCCGGAGCTGGGGTCTATTTCATATCCCCTTCTAAAGATACCATCAAATACGTCCTACGTATTCACTTTAAGGCTTCCAACAACGTAGCAGAATACAAAGCAGCCCTGCATGGTCTTCGCATAGCAGTGGAGCTCGGCATCAAACGCCTCATGGTGTACGGTGACTCTGCGCTCGTTGTAAATCAAGTCAACAAGGACTGGGATGTCATTAACGAAAAAATGGACGCTTACGTCGCAGCCATACGTAAGCTCGAGAACAAATTCTACGGCTTGGAGTTCGTTCACGTACCACGTGAAAAGAATGTTGGTGCTGATGAATTGTCCAAACTTGGATCAACTCGTGCGAAGATTCCCCCTGGAGTCTTCGTCGAAGATCTGATTAAACCCTCGGTATCCGATCCGACTGGTCCAACACCAGATCTTGATCCTGCTGCAAACTTCCTAGCAGCGCTACTAAGTAATACGACAGCTGGGGTCGAGTCAACTCCCCCTGACCAGCAGGTAGATGATAGAGGTTCGGAGCCAGCCCAACCGGCGGCGCCTCTCCAGTCCGACTGGAGAGAGCCCTTTATCAAATACCTGAATGACCACCTTGTTCCGAAGGACAAGATTGCCGCCCAACAGTTGATCCGACGAGCCAAATCATATGCTATGATTAACGGCGAGTTGATGCGCAAGGGACCCAGGTCCGTGATTTACCAGAAGTGCATAACCCAAGAGGAGGGTTTGGAACTTCTGAAGGATATTCACGCTGGCACCTGTGGAAACCATGCAGCATCCCGGACGCTGGTCGGCAAGGCCTACCGAGCAGGTTTCTACTGGCCAACAGCTGTTTCCGACGCCGAGGACTACGTTCGACGATGTGTCAACTGTCAAATGTTCGCCAAGCAAGTCCGTGTGCCAGCACACGAACTTCAGACTATCCCAGCCGCTTGGCCCTTCTCATGCTGGGGACTTGACCTGATCGGGCCGTTCAGAAAATCCACTGGCGGCTTTACTTGCGTCTTTGTACTCATTGATAAGTTTTCCAAATGGATCGAGTACAAAGCAGTCAAAAAGGCCACGGCTGAAAAGGCAGTACAGTTCCTCGATGGGGTCATCCACAGGTTTGGCATCCCAAACATTGTTATTACCGACTTGGGTTCGCAGTTCACAAGCGAAGCATTCTTTGACTTTTGCGATAGCAATAGCATTAAAGTCAAGTATGTGTTTGTTGCACACCCACGGGCTAACGGTCAGGTCGAGCGCGCCAATGGGATGATCCTTGAAGCATTAAGAAAACGGGTATACCAGGCAGACAAGAAGCTCAAACCTGGTCGGTGGATCACCGAACTAACCGCAGTGGTCTGGGGACTCCGCACCCAGCCCAGTCGTAACACTGGCGTATCACCATACTTTATGGTATACGGCTCCGAAGCTGTTCTACCAGCGGAGGTCGCTTTTTAGTCTCCCCGGGTGGCCTACTACGATGAAGAAGTCTCCAACGAAGCTCGAGAAGTAGACCTCGTTGCCAAGGAAGAAGAGACTTTGGATTCATGTGCTCGGCCGGCCAAATACTTGGAAACTGTGCGTCGATATTACAACCGCAACGTCCGAGGACGGCTATTCGTGGTCGGCGATTACGTGTTGCGATGAAAACAAAAGATAGGTGGGCTTCACAAGCTCTCTCCGCGCTGGGAAGGACCGTTCAGGATTAAAGCCGTCACACGGCCTACATCCTACCGGTTGGAGACACTAACAGGAGTTGAAGAGCCAAACTCGTGGCATATTGAGCACCTTATACGCTTCTATCCATAGAAGTCAAAGATATGTACCTCATCTTCCTCTTTGTTATCTTTTCAGATTAACAACAGTGTTCAGATCCTATTCTCTTTCCTAGCTGCAATGTTTTTTCATACAAAATATTGCATAACCTGTCATAACATGCACCCTGCATAAGTCACATGTAAATCTTGTTTCCTGCTCGCCGAGAACGGTTTGATAAGGCACTGCGTCACGGTCCTCTTACGATGTGCTACAGCTCCGCGCTATATGGTACTAGGAGATCCGGCAGCTGCTCCCTATGGCTACTTAGGATTGGACCTAGTGCATCCTGGCGTACCGCGCTGTTCACTAGTACATCCCTTCGTCAGCTAACAGGGCTAACTGCATTGAGGGTGGGGAGCAAAACTTACTTGTCGACATAAGTTTTTCTAACGTGGTTTTCTTGCATTTGGATATGCTTTTTAACCGTTAAAAGCGTTAGCACAAAACTTTTTCTTTTTCTTTTTTCCTAACGTGGTTTTCTTGCATTTGGATATGCTTTTTAATCATTTAAAGCGTTAGATGACATGTCTGCATACACCATTAAAATGTGTTTCCCGAGCACCTTGTGCTCGGCACAATCTTTACAACATTGTTTTTGGTTATTTACACTCCGCCTCCTTCATCTGCAGGATCTTCTAAGAAGACCATGTCCTCAACCAGCAACTTGGCGGCAGCAGCAGATGTCTCCCGGAGTTCTTCGGCGGCTTCTTCGCCGAGCTCCGGAGCAATCCCCTGGGCAACCGTGGTCGGTTGTACCTCCGGGTATCGCGAGCGAACCACTGCAAGAGCAGTGGACACCACGTACTCTGCGGCACTGGCTACGAACTTCTTGGCGGCTGGCCAGAGTCTTCGACACTGGTCGGCCACGAGCACGTCCTTGCCCACGGGATCCGAGGGGTACGGCTCCTCAGGAAAGATTGCCCTTAACATTGGCTTGATGTAGCCAGTCAGGGTATCTATCTTCTCCTGCAGCGCAGTACAGGTGTCTTGCAAAAGACCCACCTGGGCTATGCGCCTTTCCCTCGTCTCTGCATACAGACAACACATGGTGGTTGGCATATCCTGGTCCGTCCAGTATGCTGCAGACATCCACATGATCACAGAATCATACTACTTACCGGTTAGCTCGGCAATTTCCTTGCTAGCCGCCTCGATCTGCTCTTCAGCCGCCTTTGCTCGCTCTTCGAGGGAGGTTTTGGCTTGGGCAAGCTCCTTGATTTGGCGTTTAAGCTCTATGCAAACAAAACAGCATATGAGTGCTCGGCGCTTATCAAGAGGGTTTAAGCAGTGGATGGAGAATTACCGCTTTCTCTGATCTTCCATTCTGCAGCTTTTCTTCGCCACCCCTCAACCTCCTGCTCGAGCTGGTTCTCCCGAGAAGTGTGTACTCCCACCTGTGCTTCAAGCCCTGCTTTGGCTTGGCGGAGTTGTTGGACCTCTTCCCACACTGGCCCGAACTTTTCAAGGGTTCGAGCCTGTTGCAGGTTTGCATCTTTCAGAGACTATGCCACAGGGAAAGATGTGTCAGTACAGGTTTTATTCACTCAGATTGGGAAAACCCAGGCATTGCGTACCTTGATGCGGTCCTGTAGCAGGTTTATTGCATCCTGAACACCTTCATCGAGTTTGGTGTTCGGGATCTCCTCATACGTCTGTACCTCATTTTGACCCAGCTGGCGCGTAATGTTTACATGCTGCTGGGGGAGGTCAGACTCCGGAAGACGAGGCTCATGTGGGATCTCCTCCAGCTGCGCTGCAGTCGACCCTCGTTCTTCCTGCACCTCGACACCACTTGCATTCGCCCCTCCTACAGCGGGTCCTTCGCTATTCGGAGTTGGTAACGCTGCTGGTGTTGGTGCAGTGCTTGTGGCAGAGGAGCTCTGGGTGGCAGTCGCCCTAGCACTGTTATTCACCTAGGTTATAAGCACATAACACAAAATGCTACACCTTGTTCAAACAAGTGATTAGCAAACTTACAATCTAAAGCCACCTCGGAACTTGGGGACTCCCCTGTTCTCGGGCTGCCGTTGTCCATCCTTCGAGACTTCTTGTGTTGACGCCCTTGGCTTTTTCCTAACGTGGTTTTCTTGCATTTGGATATGCTTTTTAATCATTTAAAGCGTTAGATGACATGTCTGCATACACCATTAAAATGTGTTTCCCGAGCACCTTGTGCTCGGCACAATCTTTACAACATTGTTTTTGGTTATTTACACTCCGCCTCCTTCATCTGCAGGATCTTCTAAGAAGACCATGTCCTCAACCAGCAACTTGGCGGCAGCAGCAGATGTCTCCCGGAGTTCTTCGGCGGCTTCTTCGCCGAGCTCCGGAGCAATCCCCTGGGCAACCATGGTCGGTTGCACCTCCGGGTATCGCGAGCGAACCACTGCAAGAGCAGTGGACACCACGTACTCTGCGGCACTGGCTACGAACTTCTTGGCGGCTGGCCAGAGTCTTCGACACTGGTCGGCCACGAGCACGTCCTTGCCCACGGGATCCGAGGGGTACGGCTCCTCAGGAAAGATTGCCCTTAACATTGGCTTGATGTAGCCAGTCAGGGTATCTATCTTCTCCTGCAGCGCAGTACAGGTGTCTTGCAAAAGACCCACCTGGGCTATGCGCCTTTCCCTCGTCTCTGCATACAGACAACACATGGTGGTTGGCATATCCTGGTCCGTCCAGTATGCTGCAGACATTCACATGATCACAGAATCATACTACTTACCGGTTAGCTCGGCAATTTCCTTGCTAGCCGCCTCGATCTGCTCTTCAGCCGCCTTTGCTCGCTCTTCGAGGGAGGTTTTGGCTTGGGCAAGCTCCTTGATTTGGCGTTTAAGCTCTATGCAAACAAAACAGCATATGAGTGCTCGGCGCTTATCAAGAGGGTTTAAGCAGTGGATGGAGAATTACCGCTTTCTCTGATCTTCCATTCTGCAGCTTTTCTTCGCCACCCCTCAACCTCCTGCTCGAGCTGGTTCTCCCGAGAAGTGTGTACTCCCACCTGTGCTTCAAGCCCTGCTTTGGCTTGGCGGAGTTGTTGGACCTCTTCCCACACTGGCCCGAACTTTTCAAGGGTTCGAGCCTGTTGCAGGTTTGCATCTTTCAGAGACTATGCCACAGGGAAAGATGTGTCAGTACAGGTTTTATTCACTCAGATTGGGAAAACCCAGGCATTGCGTACCTTGATGCGGTCCTGTAGCAGGTTTATTGCATCCTGAACACCTTCATCGAGCTCGGTGTTCAGGATCTCCTCACACGTCTGTACCTCATGTTGACCCAGCTGGCGCATAATGTTTACATGCTGCTGGGGGAGGTCAGACTCCGGAAGACGAGGCTCATGTGGGATCTCCTCCAGCTGCGCTGCAGTCGACCCTCGTTCTTCCTGCACCTCGACACCACTTGCATTCGCCCCTCCTACAGCGGGTCCTTCGCTATTCGGAGTTGGTAACGCTGCTGGTGTTGGTGCAGTGCTTGTGGCAGAGGAGCTCTGGGTGGCAGTCGCCCTAGCACTGTTATTCACCTAGGTTATAAGCACATAACACAAAATGCTACACCTTGTTCAAACAAGTGATTAGCAAACTTACAATCTAAAGCCACCTCGGAACTTGGGGACTCCCCTGTTCTCGGGCTGCCGTTGTCCATCCTTCGAGACTTCTTGTGTTGACGCCCTTGGCGTTGCTGGGGACTCTGTCTCCCGACGCTCGGTGGTTTGCAGCGCGGGAGTTTCTTGCGGCCTCGGTGGTGGTGGTGGTGGCGTTGTTTCTCGGCGGGGAGCTTGCCCTATCGAGGTAGTGATCGGCGTTGGCGTGGTGCTCCCTGGCATGTCTCGAGCAACTGTCGGTGATATTCGAGACCCTCCCTCCCCGGAGGCTCGAGCTCGACGTTGTTCTGCCAGGGTCTCGTAATCCGACAAGTCCGAGGACTCGGGGATCACTACCTTGCGTTTCTTGCTCTCCCCAGCCTCGCTGATACCAATGCTCAATTTTCCACCGGTGCGTAGCTCTTTCCTCTTCGAGCCTTCGGTGGGCATTGGTGCTTTTCCTGTGCTCGGCCGCCGGTCACGAGTTCCAGCCACGTTGCTGTCTTCAGCCAACGAGTCCTGGGGACTGGTTCGAGTCCTTCGACGGTCGCCTATTTGGCATTGACCTTGTGGCCATGCCTCAACAGGAACGGTTGAAACATACACCTTTCGGTCCTGTGTGCACAATTTTTACACAGTCAGATCAGTTACATACATATCTTACAAGTGTTTTCTCATAACAGTCATAAGTTGACTGTGACATACCTCTGGTGGTGGATTCTTCATGCTGAATGCTGGTTGACAGTTCTCTGGGTAGCTGGAGTCTGGGTTGAATTTTTCAAACAGATTTCCCATCTTGGCGTTCAACCAGCACTCTTTCGCAGCCTCTCTGGTTTCCTGGGCAGGGTCTTCATAGCCCATGTACTCGTACATGAAGTTGACGCGTTCCTTGCACGGCTGCACCCTCCGGGATAACCAGTGTCCTGCTACTAAGGCCCCGTTAACTGTTCTGTTATCAATTAGCACTAGCAGTTCTTGGACCTGACCCATCTCATTGCCTGATGGACCAGCAGACCAATTTGGATTGGCTTCTGGGATCTGCAGGACGTCGCATGGCACCCTCCGTCCCTCCACATTTTGGCTCAGGTAGAACCATCGCTTGTTCCAATTCTTGGAGGCGGATTGGTGTTTACTTCTAATCCAGGTTGACGCCATCCCGTCCCGGAGTCGGAGGTAGCACCCTCCAGCAATCTGGGACCCCCCGGTCTCGACCCCCTTCTTTCGGAGTACGAAGAGGTGGCGGAACAGATTGAAGTGGGGGCAATTCCCAGAAACATCTCGCAGAATGCAACAAAAAGCGAGATCTGGAGAATGGAGTTGGGGTCAACATTGCAAATTGAAATTGCCCACCAGATGCACAGGTCTTGAAGAAACCCGTGCACCGGCATCCCCAATCCACGAGGAACATAGTCCTCAAAAACAACGATTTCCCCATCCTCTGGTCGGGGAACATCTTCACCTCGAGGGGCTCGCCATACCCCCATGTGCGCAGGAGGCAGGAATCCTTCGTCCGCGAGGGCCTGTAGTGACTCCTGGGTGGACTCCGATTCCACCCATTGCGCTCCGCACAACGCCGCTTCGTTTCCCCTTGCCATCTTCTTCGTTCCCTTCCTTGCCATCTGGCTTGACGGTGGTGGAAGTGCGGATGAGAAGAACTGAATCTGTTGCCCCTTGACTCCGATTGGATCAATAACACTACGATTCGTGGCAAGGTGGGAAGCGGAGGTTGGTGCTCGGGGTTGATTGGTGGCGGCTTTTCGTGTTTTGAGTTCTTTTGGTTCTCAGTAGGCTCGAGGAAGGTGACGTGTTGTTTGCGTGCCAATGACTGCGGTGTGGAACCTTTCCTACTCAGTGGCGGCGGGTATTTATACTATCCGGGTGTTGCCCTTTTGACTTCTAGGGTTGGTCCATCTTCCTTAAGTGGACTCACATGGGACCAAAGTGGGCCGACGCTTGACGGGCTTTCTTTCTTATTCCCATGTGTTTTTGAAATCATAAGATTTTCAATTTTATGGTTTCCCTTATTCATGTCATTTGGCCCTGGATGGTTCCTATTTCTAGTTCGCACAATCTTGGGGACTATTTATTGTTCTCGGGTCTGGTTCAGAATATTTTTGATCCAGCTTTGGTTGTGATGCTTGGGGACTGTTTTGGTTATAGTTTTTTCGACTTTTTTCTTCAAAAAAGTTTGATTCAGTTTTTTCGGCTTTTTTCTACAAAAAGTTCGATCCAACATATTCTATCTTCCATCGAACTTGGGGACTAAGTGGGCCCACGTCACCTCGCGGTGACTTAGGGCCTCTATTTTCATTTTTCTCCTTTTCATGGATTTTCCACATATTGTCCCAATTGGTTCATCTTAGCGTTTCGATGATACCGCGTGTCACGCGCTAACGTGGGCCCACGTCTCAGGATGTGAAAAGAATTTTTATTTTCTTTTCTTTTTTTGAGCATCATACATCTTTCGACAGGTCATATTCCTTGGTAACAATCAGTGGTCGGGAGTGGACTACGTTGCTCGGGAAGAAGCTGTTCGGCATCCATTTCAGTGCTCGGCTAGGGTGCTCGGCGGATGTGCTCGGCTGGTGTGCTCGCCTGGAGTGCTCGGCAGGTGTGCTCGCCTGGAGTGCTTGGTTGGAGTGTTCGGCTGATGTGCTCGCCTGGAGTGCTCGGCTGGTGTGCACGGATGGGGTGTTCGGCTTCTTCATTACTTTGTGCTTTGTGGTCTGCGACTGCACTGCTCGGTACAAGTCAAGATGACGCCTTCCTCAAGATACATGGTGCTCGGGGACTAGCTGTGGGGGGATAGACCCCCTATACCCTCACGGCTATACTTTGGGCTACTCGGCAGATGGCCCAGAGTTTGCATACGATGGAGTCTGGTCCATCACCGGCCAGGCTGGTGGGCTGGACAACAAGCTGAAGACCGTGGTCCGCAACCGACCAGGACATATGGATCGCGATGAAGATTGCTTGGCCTTCAAGAAGTCTTAGTCGGTTAGGATAGTCCTTACCAGATACGACTCAATGTAACCGACCCTCATGTAACCTTGTTCACCGAGCTATATAAGGTGGCCAAGGACCCCCCTAGAACGCATCCCAATTCTAGATCTTGCATCCAATCTTGCTCTAGCGCATCTGTTCTTAGCAGACAGAACCTCATAGATCTTCCATAGCTCTCGAGTACTAGGGATCGAGACCTTGTAAGACAGGCACCTGGTATTCGAATAATAACGAGAAGCAGGACGTAGGCTATTACGCTTCCGAGCGGCCTGAACCTTGGTAAAGATCCTTGTCTCGGGCTCTTTGTTCTGTTTCTCACATCTGGTTCGAGGTCTCTGTGTTTCCTTTACAGCAAACTCCTACCGTGGGGTTCCCCGTGGTAGACCGCCGGTTATATTTAATCGACAATAGTTTTTCTATGAAGGATTTAGGAGAAGCAGCTTACATCTTGGGTGTAAAGATCTATAGAGATAGATCAAAGAGGCTAATAGGATTATGCCAAGACACGTACATTGACAAGGTGTTGAAACGGTTCAACATGGAAAACTCCAAGAAAGGGTTCTTGCCTATGTCACATTTATGTTCCTCTTGTTTGGCTTTGCTAGTTTGTTGTTGCTTGGGTGGTTGTTTAGTATAGCCCTATGATTAGTCTTGTTACGAAGGCTTGCATAGATTAGTCAAAGCTCTAGCATTGCAATTACACTTACTTGCTTTCTAACAAGTTGTCTTAGTGTTTTGTAAGAAAATTTTAGTAGGCTATTCACCCCCTCTAGCCATTAGGACCTTACACATGGTATCGGAGCCGAGGCACCATTTGTTGCAATTGGATTGACCTCCTACGTGAAAAATGGCTCAATTGCATATCAACAACACCAACAGAGCACCACCTTTCGATGGCACCAACTATGCCTATTGGAAGGTCAAGATGATGGGTCACCTCAAGTCAATCAATAGAGAGGTGTGGAAGGCTACCGAGGTGAAGGTTGAGGTTGCCGATGCGGCTAACCCCACACCAACGAAAGAGAGGAAGCTTCAATGCAATGATATTGCCATTAGTGCTCTCCATGGAGCTCTTGATGACAAGACCTTTGAGATTATCAAGAATCTCGAAGTGGCTCATGATGCATGGGAGAAGCTCAAGGAGGCATTTGAGGGCATCGAGAGTGTGAAGACCACAAGAGCCTATATGCTTCAAGAAATATTCTCAAGCTTTAAGATGAAGGAAGATGAGAGTGTGCCAGAGATGTTTCATAGGCTCCAAGTCATTATCAATGAGCTCAAGGCACTTGGGAAAGAAGTCAAGGATAGTCAATTCTCAACCAAGTTCTTGAGATGCTTACCCAAGAGATTTGACACCTTGATCACCGTCATGAACAAGACCACAATGAAGGACAAGCCAACTCCCAATCAAGTCCTACAAGAGATCATGGCAAATGATGAGTTTAGAAAAGATGATGAGAAGGAGGAGCTTGTCAACAAGATAAATAAGAAGGATGATGACAAGAAGGATTATGAGAAGAAGAAGAGTTTGGCATTCAAGGCCACATCATCCAAGAGCAAAGGCAAGAAGAAGGTGGAATCTTCAAGTGAAGATGAATCATGCCCAAGCTCAAGTGGAGGAGAAGAGTTAAATGACAAGATGGCTCTTCTTGTCAAGAAGATGGGGAAGCTCATGAAGAAGAAGGGGTACCGGTCAAGGAGGAAGAGAAGCTCTTCCAAACCAAGTGAGCATTCCATGAAGTGCTTCCGTGTCATAGCAAGGATCATCTTATCACCAAGTGCCCATATGATAGTGATGATGAAGATGCCGTGAAGAAGGAGAAGAAGAAGCAAAAGAAGAAAGAAGAGAAGAGTGACTTCAAGAAGAAGAAGGGGGAGTCACATGTGGCTATATGGTAGAGTGACTCTTCATCCTCAAGTGATGAAGATGAAGATGACTCCAAGAGCAAGAAAAAGAAGAGGCATGTAAGCATTGCCGTTCAAGAGAAGATATCTCTATTTGATGCTCCATCGGCTTGCTTCATGGCTAAGGCCACTAAGGTACAACCCGAGAGCGATAGCGATGATGATGATGATGAACCCACTAAGGATGAACTCATCACCATGCTTGAGGATTGCAAAGATGGCTTTAAGCTATCTTGAAAGGAATGTAGGGGCTTGCGCAAGGAAAAAGAAAGCCTTTAGCAAGAACTCATGGAGTTGAGGGCTAGCCTTGAGCAAGAACTCATGGAGTTGAGGGCTTCTTATGAGAGTCTAAAGGAAGACCATAAGAAGCTAGAGCTTTCTCACTCTAAGCTTGAAAGAGCTCATTCCTCTCTAGTTGAGAAACATGATAACATGCAATCCAAAGTAGTGGTTGTTGAGAAGAAAAATGTTGCATCATCATGTGATATTATTGTTGATCCTATTGTTGTGCATGATGCTAACCCTTCTTGTAGCTCTTCATCCACCACCACCCAATCTATCTCTACTTCTAGTGATTCATCACTAAAGGTTGAGAATGATACTCTTAAGAGAGAGGTGGATGAGCTCATTCTAGCCTTAGGCAAAGCCTATGGTGGAGATGCCCGCTTGCTTAAGTTCTTGGGTTGCCAAAAGTTGCCCTTCAATAAAAAAAGTTTAGGCTAGCGGCCTTTGTGACTCCAAAGCCTAGCTTTGTGAGGAGTGATGGCCGTTATTGCCAAAAATGCAAGCAAGTTGAGCATGAAGAGCATAGTTGTAATAAAATGAACCTTAACAAGAAGAAACCCCATGCATATTCTATATGTTTTGATTCTTGTTATGTGCTTACCAAGGGTGAGAAGGGTGTAAAGGCCAAGTTTGTTGGTAACCCAAGGAAGAGCCCAAAGATGAAGGCTATTTGGGTTCCCAAGAGCTTGGTGACTAACTTTCAAGGACCCACTCACACATGGGTACCTAAGCTTCATTGATTTGCTTGTAGGTAAATTATAAGGCCAGAGGAAGGCATTGGGTGATTGATAGTGGGTGCTCAAATCATATGACCGGGGAGACTAGTATGTTCAAGTTACTTGACAAGGATGACAATGGTGGATTTGATTCTATCACATTTGGTGACAATAGTAGAGGCAAGGTCATGGGGCTTGGCAAGGTGGCAATATCAAATGATAAAAATCTATTAAATGTCTTGCTAGTTGATACATTGAACTTCAACTTATTTCCGGTGGCTCAATTATGTGACTTTGGCTACAAATGCATATTTGACAAAGATAGTGTTGAAGTGGTGAACATGGATGAATCTAATCTCATCTTCAAGGGGTTTAGGCATGGAAGCTTGTACTTGGTGGATTTCAATGCTAGTGACTCTCAACTTTCATCATGCTTGATAAGCAAGTCTAGCAAGGGGTGGCTTTGGCATAGAAGACTCAGTCATGTTGGCATGAAGCAATTGAACAAGCTAGTGAAGCATGACTTAGTTAGAGGCTTGAATGATGTCACATTTGAGAAGAATAGACCTTGTAGTGCATGTCAAGCTGGCAAGCAACATGGGAACCCACATCCCAAGAAGAATGAAATGAGTACATCTAGAGCATTTGAGTTGTTGCACATGGATTCGTTTGGCCCAACAACCTACACATCTATTGGGGGCAACAAGTATGGTTTAGTGATTGTTGATGACTACACAAGATACACATAGGTGTTCTTCCTCTATGACAAGAGTGAAGTCTTTGATCTATTCAAGTCATTTATCAAGAGGGTGCAAAATGAGTTTGAGACTACCATCAAGAAGATAAGAAGTGATAACGGTAGTGAGTTCAAGAACATAAGAATTGAAGAGTTGTGTGATGAGCTTGGCATTGGACATCAATTCTCTCCAACCTACACTCCTCAATCCAATGGTGTAGTTGAAAGGAAGAATAGAACCTTGATGAAATGGCAAGAACAATGCTTAGTGAATACAATGTTAGCCAAAGGTTTTGGAGTGATGCTATCAACAAGGCTTGCTACTCTAGCAACTACATTAAGAATGCCCATAATCTTGCTTTCGAGAAGTCATCTAGGCAGACCACTACAAGGGACATGACCACTACAAGGGACATGCATAAGTTGTTTGCTGAAGAGCGTGCTTTGATTATGAAATCTTTGCTGCCTGCTTGTTCATTTGTTTCTTTAACATCTAATATTTGGTCCGGTAATGTTAAGAAAGATTATATCTCTGTTTTTGCTCATTATGTTGGTGCTGATTGGGAGTTGCATAAAAAGGTTATTAGTTTTAGGCTAATTGAGTCATCACATAATGGTGAAAACATTGCTGACAAAATTGCTAGTGTGGTTGAGGAGTTTGGTTTGATTGACAAGGTCTTTGCTGTGAGTCTTGATAATGCTTCTGCTAATTCTAAGGCTTTTGATATCTTGCAACCTATGTTGTTTGGTTACCTAGGCTCTTATCCTGCACCTACTAGGGATGATCCTCACAAAGTCAAGTACTTGATTATGCATCAGCACTGTGCATGGCATATTATTAACCTGATTATTAAGTCTAGCTTAAATTGGTTCAGTCCTTATCTTGATGCTTTCAGGACTGCAATTAACTTCTTGAATTCCTCTAATCAAAGAATTGCATTGTTTAAGAACTATTGTATTGCTAAGGGTGTTAAACCTAGAAAGTTTGGATTGGATATGGACGTTAGGTGGAATTCCACCTATTTGATGCTTGTAAATTTGATTCCATATAAAGATGTATTTTCTATGTGGATTGAGTCAAATTATGGTGAGCCATTGTTGACTCCCCAGCATTGGTATGTTGCTGAACATATTTTGAAATTCCTGGAGATGTTTTATGAAGCAACTGTTGCTTTGTCTGGTGTTTACTATCCCACTGCTCCACTTATGATGCATCATATCCTTGACTTTGTTGAGCATTTGCATAATGCTGAAAGTGATGCTGGATTTAGAAGTATTGCAGCTCCTATGAAACTTAAGTTCCTTAAGTATCGGGGGGGGGGGGGACATTCTATTGCTATATTCTTTTGCATTCATTCTAGATCCTAGAGCTAAGATGAAAGGCTTCTTTAATGTGCTTGATCGAGTTACTTGCTGTAACAACCTGAAAATCCGAGCTATAAAATTTTTTCTGAAAACCTATGAGTGATGTTGTGTCATGTAGCATGTAGGGTTGCATAAGTTACATGTGTTATAAGACCTTACCTTGCAACCTCAAGCACGCATGCATAATTGCATTTTAATTACGTGTGAGTTGGTTTTTATTCTGCCTTTATATGTGTGTATTAAATAATTAACCAACTAAACAATATTTATTTTGCCAAATAAATATTATAGAGAATAATACCCAATCATGAAAGGGCCAAGTATGCCACTATTTGATCAAGCAAAATTCACTCATCTCAAATATATATCTATATATATATATAAGTATATGTATCAAGTATAAAACAATGAGAAAGGAAAATAGAAAAAGGAAAACAAAGAAATAAGAAAGGAAGGAAGGTCTTCGGCCCTCGAGCGGAATCAGCCAGCCCGGTTTTCTTTCCCTCCCCTTCCCTTCTTTCTTTTCCCCGCACCGAGCCGGCCCAGCCAAGCATCTCGAGGCCAGCCTCTCGAAGCCAGCATCTCGAGCCAGCCTCCCGAAGCCAGCCCCTTGACGCCAGTCTCTCGACGCCAGCAGAGACCTCGAAGCCAGCGGAGGCCTCGAAGTCAACAGAGACCCCGAAGCCAGCCTTCGAGGCAAGAGGGCAGCCTTCGAGGCAGGAGGACCTCGGAGCCAGCCCATCGGAGCTAGCCCCTCGAAGCCAGCTCGAAGGCCTAGCAAGGCGACCCATCAAGTAGCCGCGTCACCCCGCACCACGCTAACGCCTCCCGAACCGCTGACAAGTGGGACCCCCTGTCATACCTTTACCTCCCTCACACACCGTCGCAGCTCTGCTTTTTCTCCCAGCCGACGTCACGCGGCAAACCTGTCCCATCGCGTCGCGTCTAAGCAACCACCTCAACCGTCCGATCACGCATGGACGTCCGCCTGCTCGCGTCTCTAGGATCCAAGGCCCGACAGCCCCTCTGCACACCGCACCCACGGCCGCGAGCTTGTCTCTCCGTGGGCGCGCACGCCAAGGATTCCCGCCGGGTGCAGCATCCTTAGCCGTGAAGCCAAGGCAGCTTGAGTCCCTGCCAACCGGAGCCCACGAGCCCCGCCGTGACCGCCCTAGAGCCCAAGGACGGGATTGCCCTCGCACTCGCTACCAAAAGCCGCCGCCGTGCCATTGATGCCGCTATCCACTATTTAAGCGCGCCGTCGCCCCAACTAGGGTTCCCAGACCGCCGCCGCCACCGCACCAGTTGCCTCTTCACCCACCAACCACGCCAAGAAGAGGAATTGGGGAGAGGAAGGTTAAGAGAGGAGGCGGAGAACACCATCTGCCGGAGCCGGAGAAGGAGACGCCATCGCCGGAGTTGGGGAAGACGAAGGCCGTCCGCCGGAGCTACTGCTGCTGAGCTGCCGGACCAAGGAGGAGGAGCGGAACCGCGAGCCGGAGGCCAGAAGATCTTCGGAGCGTTGGACGTGTACGGCACCTTCTTGACCCGTCAACGAAGGTGAGCACGCCGGAGCACCGCCGTCCTTCCCTTTTTCCCCTTAGCCTTGCTTGCTTTCTTCTCGGTCATGGTGCCTCGCACCGAGGCATGGAGGCTGAGCCACACGTGCACACTCAAGCGCCATGCGTGCCGCATCCCTGCACGCGCCGATAGCTGCTAGCGCCGCTGCTCGCCGTCGCATCGCCGTGGCCTTGCGCCGCCACGACGAGGCCGATGCGTCGCTACCTCGAGCAGCGTCAGGCTCCATTAACCAGGGGTTTGTGCTCGCCTTGATGAGCCGGACTGGATGCACACGATAGACGCTAGGATCGAGGCCTCGAGTACCCTTTTTGCTGAACCTCGCCGCCGGTGCGTCTCGCCTCGTCACCCTGAAGCGCCGCCGTTTGCCGTTGTGTATCCGTCGCCCCGACTGCCGCGAAGACCAAGAAGAGGACGAGGCGGACATCCGTGAAGAGCCGCGTCGACTGAGCTAGATGATGAGGCCTCGAGGCCCTTCTAGTCACCGTGCCACGTGCTAACGACCACGGCCGGAGCCCCGCCGTGGGTGCGAACACCCACGCGGACTCCGCCGCAGGATTTGGTCGCCGCCGGCATACTGTGAAGGTGCTACGCACCCTTAGACGCGCTCCCATGCGCTACATGGACTCACACCCGGGCTGAGGCGAGCTGCAGCCGACCGCCGATGCCGTCGACCCGCCGTTCACCGTGGAGCGCAGAGCCAGGAGCCAAGCTCTGACCTTGGAGTCCACCAGAGGCTTCGCCATGGAGGACAGGAGCTTAGCCGTCGTGTCCCTGCGTCCGCAGCCGACTCCGACAGTCGCAAGGAGACCCCTCGAATGACGGAGAACCCCTCGAGCGAATGGACACCCCGAGTGATGGAAACCCCCCTCGAGCAAATGGACGTCTCGAGTGATGGAGAACACCCCCTCGAGCGAATGGACCCCTCGAGCGGGGCAAAGCCAATACAACTCGCTTCCCCTAAACCTGCGAATCGTGGCCGCCGCGAAGGAGAGACCCTACGCGACTCAAGACGCTAGGCCAAGCACTCGATTGGAGGGATTCGAGCCCCTGCTGTGCTGTCAACGAGCACCGCCGCCGTCGAGCCACCGAGCCCCGTGGAGCGCCTCACCAGGAGCCAAGCTTCGACCTTGGAGGCCACCAGAAGACTCGCCGTGATCCCGTTGTGGGGGGATAGACCCCCTATACCCTCACGGCTATACTTTGGGCTACTCGGCAGATGGCCCAGAGCTTGCACACGATGGAGTCTGGTCCATCACCGACCAGGCTGGTGGGCTGGACAAACAAGCTGAAGACCATGATCCGTTTCCGACCAGGACGGGTGGATCGCATCGAGGATTACTTGGCTTTCAAGAAGTCCTAGTCGGTTAGGATAGTCCTTATCAGATATGACTCAATGTAACCGACCCTCGTGTAACCTTGTTCACCGAGCTATATAAGGTGGCCAAGGACCCCCCCTAGAATGCATCGGTTCTTAGCAGACCTAATCTCATAGCTCTTTCATAGCTCTCGAGTACTAGGATCTAGACATTGTAAGACAGGTACTTGGTATTCGATCAACAACGAGAAGCAGGACGTAGGGTATTACGCCTCCGAGCGGCCTGAACCTGGGTGAAGATCCTTGTCTTGGGCTCTTTGTTGTGTTTCTCACATTTGGTTCGAGGTCACTGTGTTTCCCTTGCAGTAAACTCCTACCATGGGGTTCCCCGTGGTAGACCGCCGGTTATATTTAATCGACAGTTGGCGCGCCAGGTAGGGGTCAAGCGCTTTGATCATCAGCGAGCCAGATGGTTTCTTTCCTTGATTCCATGAAGTTCGAGGCCGGTTTCACGCTCACGGTTGGATCTATCTCCTGGACCACCAGCATAACCGTGCCCCTCATGATCACGGGAGCATCAGGGTTGGTCTCTGCACCCCCTGCACCACAGCCGGTCTCAGCACCGTCCGCTGTTCCTCCGGTCTCAGCACCGTCCTTGCGACAGGTTCCAACACCTGCTCCGCACAGATCCATGCCATCCTCGACGATCGAGATGACTGCATCTGCTCCTCCACGACAGCTTCCACACTATCAGAGGAGACCTGTCACCAATTCAGATCTGATCGACTTGATTGATCAGCAGGGACGTGGTCTGGTTGAAATTATGGATCTCGTGGAGGGTGCTCGGTACCAACTCCACCGAGAACTAGATCTCTCGGATTTTACCCCTGTTCGATCTCGACGAGATCGGAACCGTCGCACTCGACAGAGAGATCCAAGTCATCAAGCAGCTTCGGGTCGAGTCAATGTCCACCAGACCAGGAACTCTCAGATCCGGCGCAGGCCAACTGGTCCGGTCAACAATCCCCGACGCTCAGATCTACCTCGACGTCAAGCTCCCGTGCCATAGAGGACACCGGGGTTTGGTCGCCGGCCAGCTCGATTTAACCCAGTCTCGCACACGAGTCGGATTCCACCACCCGCGAGATTGGATCAGTTCATCAAAGCTCGGAGGAATTACCAATCTCCCCCTCGATCCAGTCGAAGTGTCGAGTTTGATCTAACCCAGCGCCAGGAATCCCGAGCACAACCGAGAGCCCTTGCTCTGGAAGGTCCGGTTGAACCCGCTAGGCATGGTCGGTTTTTCCCTTCGGGCTCGACAACGCCACTACCTCGTATGCGAGAGGCATCCGAGAACGCGAAGATGGCACTCTCATCATTGACGTGGTTCCCGAGAACCCTGCTCACGAGGTCAGCACGAGGCCCAATGACGAAGCCATGGTCAAGACTCCCGACCAGGAGTGTCCTTGACACCCTGGCAAAAATCACACCATGAGTGAATGTCGGGCCCTAGCCAGGCACGGACCTGCTCACTTCGTCAACATGGTGGTGATCAAAGAATTCGGTCCCGACCACCAAGATCACGACTCACTTCCTTTGGTGTCAGATCTACTTGCTCAGACTGATGAAACTCCGATTGTGTCCCTCAACTGCTCGGATATGATCCCTCAGATTGTAGTTTCGACAGCAGGTGTCAAAACTCTACCACTCCGGTGACTCCCGAGCACTCAATGGAGGCCGAGGAATGTCCCGAGCACTCCCGAGCACTCCTTTAACTGCTCGGATTATGATCTGATTAAACCCTCGGTGTCCGATCAGACTGGTCCAACACCAGATCTTGATCCTGCTGCAAACTTCTTAGCAGCGCTACTCAGTAATACGACAGCTGGGGTCGAGTCAACTCCTCCTGACCAGCAGGTAGATGATAGAGGTTCAGAGCCAGCCCAACCGGCGGTGCCTCTCCAGTCCGACTGGAGAGAGCCCTTTATCAAATACCTGAATGACCACCTTGTTCCGGAGGACAAGATTGTCGTCCAATAGTTGATCCGACGAGCCAAATCATACGCTATGATCAATGGCGAGTTGATGCGCAAGGGTCCCAGGTCCGTGATTTACCAGAAGTGTATAACCCGGCAATTCAGCTCTGATTGCGTTGATTGATCAGCAGGGACATAGTCTGGTCGAGACTATGGATCTCGTGGAGGGTGCTCGGCATCAACTCCACTGAGAACTAGATCTCTCGGATTTTACCCCTGTTCGATCTCGACGAAATCGGAACTGTCGAGGGTTTGGAACTTCTGAAGGATATTCACGCTGGCACCTGTGGAAACCATGCAGCATCCCGGACGCTGGTCGGCAAAGCCTACCGAGCAGGTTTCTACTGGCCAACGGCTGTTTCCGATGCCGAGGACTACGTTCGACAGTGCGTCAACTGTCAAATGTTCGCCAAGCAAGTCCGTGTGCCAGCACACGAACTTCAGACTATTCCAGCCGCTTGGCCCTTCTCATGCTGGGGACTTGACATGATCGGGCCGTTCAGAAAATCCACTGGCGGCTTTACTTGCGTCTTTGTACTCATTGATAAGTTTTCCAAGTGGATCGAGTACAAAGCAGTCAAGAAGGCCACGGCTGAGAAGGCAGTACAGTTCCTCGACGCGGTCATCCACACGTTTGGCATCCCAAACACCGTTATTACCGACTTGGGTTCGCAGTTCACAAGCGAAGCATTCTTCGACTTTTGCGATAGCAATTGCATTAAAGTCAAGTATGTGTCTGTTGCACACCCACGGGCTAACGGTCAGGTCGAGCGCGCCAACGGGATGATCCTCGAAGCCTTAAGAAAACGGGTATACCAGGCAGACAAGAAACTCAAACCTGGTCGGTGGTTCACCGAACTACCCGCAGTGGTCTGGGGACTCCGCACCCAGCCTAGTCGTAACACTAGCATATCACCATACTTCATGGTATACGGCTCCGAAGCTGTTCTACCAGCGGAGGTCGCTTTTTAGTCTCCCCGGGTGGCCTACTACGATGAAGAAGTCTCCAACGAAGCTCGAGAGGTAGACATCGTTGCCAAGGAAGAAGAGACTTTGGATTCATGTGCTCGGACGGCCAAATACTTGGAAACCGTGCGTCAATACTACAACCGCAATGTCCGAGGACGGCTATTCGTGGTCGGCGACTACGTGTTGTGACGAAAACAAAAGACAGCTGGGCTTCACAAGCTCTCTCCGCGCTGGGAAGGACCGTTCAGGATTAAAGCCGTCACACGGCCTACATCCTACCGGTTGGAGACACTAACAGGAGTCGAAGAGCCAAACTCGTGGCATATTGAGCACCTTATACGCTTCTATCCATAGAAGTCAAAGATATGTACCTCATCCTCCTCTTTGTTATTTTTTTAGATTAATAACAGTGTTCAGTTCCTGCTCTCTTTCCTAGCTGCAATGTTTTTTCATACAAAATATTGCATAACCTGTCATAACATGCACCCTGCATAAGTCACATGTAAATCTTGTTTCCTGCTCGCCGAGAATGGTTTGACAAGGCACTGCGTCACGGTCCTCTTACGATGTGCTACAGCTCCGCGCTATATGATACTAGGAGATCCGGCAGCTGCTCCCTATGGTTACTTAGGATTGGACCTAGTGCATCCTGGCGTACCGCGCTGTTCACTAGTACATCCCTTTGTCAGCTAACAGGGCTAACTGCTTCGAGGGTGGGGAGCAAAACTTACTTGTCGACATAAGTTTTTTCTAACGTGGTTTTCTTGCATTTGGATATGCTTTTTAACCGTTAAAAGCGTTAGCTCAAAACTTTTTCTTTTTATTTTTTCCTAACGTGGTTTTCTTGCATTTGGATATGCTTTTTAACCATTAAAAGCGTTAGAAGACATGTCTGCATACACCATTAAAACGTGTTTCCCGAGCACTTTGTGTTCGGTACAACCTTTATGACATTGTTTATATACAAACTTTGTTTCGGGTTCTCTAAACTCCGCCTCCTTCATCTGCAGGATCTTCTAAGAAGACCATATCTTCAACCAGCAGCTTGGCGGCAGCAGCAGATGTCTCTCGGAGTTCGTCGGCGGCTTCTTCTCCGAACTCCGGAGCAATTCCCTGGGCAACCGTGGTCGGTTGCACCTCTTGGTATCGCGAGCGAACCACTGCAAGAGCAGTGGACACCGCGTACTCCGCGGCACTGGCCACAAACTTCTTGGCGGCTGGCCAGAGTCTTTGACACTGGTCGGCCACAAGCACGTCCTTGCCCACGGGATCCGAGGGGTATGGCTCTTCAGGAAAGATTGCCCTCAACATTGGCTTGATGTAGCCAGTGAGGGTATCTATCTTTTCCTGAAGCGCAGTACAGGTGTCTTGCAAAAGACCCACCTGTGCTATGTGCCTTTCCCTCGTCTCTGCACACAACAACACATGGTGGTTGGCATATCCTGGTCCGTCCAGTATGCTGCAGATATTCACATGATCACAGAATCATACTACTTACTGGTTAGCTCAGCAATTTCCTTGCTAGCCGCCTCGATCTGCTCTTCGGCTGCTTTTGTTCGCTCTTCGAGGGAGGTTTTGGCATGGGCAAGATCTTTGATTTGGCATTTAAGCTCTATGCAAACAAACAAGCATATGAGTGCTCAGGCGTTTATCAAGAGGGTTTAAGGAGTGGATGGAGAATTACCGCTTTCTCTGATCTTCCATTCTGCCACCTTTGTTCGCCACCCCTCAACCTCCTGCTCGAGCTGGTTCTCCCGAGAAATGTATACTTCCACCTGTGCTTCGAGCCCTGCTTTGGCTTGGCGGAGTTCTTGGACCTCTTCCCACACAGGCCCAAACTTTTCAATGGTTCGAGCCTGTTGCAGGTTTGCATCCTTCAGAGACTATGCCAAAGGGAAAGATGTGTCAACACAGGTTTTATTCACTCAGATTGGGAAAACTCAAGCATTGCGTACCTTGATGCGGTCCTGTAGTAGGTTTATTGCATCCTGAACACCTTCATCAAGTTTGGTGTCCGGGATCTCCTCATACGTCTGGACCTCATTTTGACCCAGCTGGCACGTAATGTTTACATGCTGCTGCGGGAGGTCAGACTCTGGAAGACGAGGCTCTTGTGGGATATCCTCCAGCTGCGGCTCTGGTACGGACGCAATTGTTCGATTTCCCTTGTCAGAGTGGAGCGGCCTATCAATTTGAGGCGATTGGGGCACCTGATATGGTACCACCGCCCTTTTCTGTGGCTCCGCCTGCTCTGCAGTCGGCCCTCGTTCTTCCTGCACCATGACACCGCTCGCATCCGCCCTTCCTACAGCGGGTCCTTCGCTAATCGGAGTCGGTGACACTGCTGGTGCCGGTGCAGTGCTTGTAGAGCTCTGGGTGGCAGTTGCCCTGGCACTGTCATTCAACCAGATTATAAGCACATAACTCAAAATGCTACACCTTGTTCAAACAAGTAATCAGCAAACTTACGATCTAAACCCACCCCATAACTTGGGTACTCTCCTATTCTCGGGCTGCCGCTGTCCCTCCTTCGGGACTTCTTGCGTTGTGGCCCCTGGCGTTGCTGGGAACTCTGTCTCCCGACGCTCGGTGGTTTGCGGCGCGGGAGCTTCTTGCGGCCTCGGCGGTGGTGGTGGTGGTGTTGTTCCTTGATGGAGAGCTTGCCTGATTGAGGTAGTGATCGGCGTTGGCGTGGTGCTCCCTGGCATGTCTTGAACAACTGTCGGTGATGTTCGAGACCCTCCTTCTCCGGAGGCTCGAGCTCGACGTTGTTCTGCCAGGGTCTCGTAACCCGACGAGTCCGAGGACTCGGGGATCACTACCTTGCGTTTCTTGCTCTCCCCAGCCTCGCTGTTACCAATGCTCAATTTTCCATCGGTGCGCAGTTCTTTCCTCTTCAGGCCACCGGTGGGCATTGGTGCTTTTCCCGTGCTCGGCCGCCGGTCACCAGTCCCAACCAACTCTACGTTGCTGTCTTCAGCCAACGAGTCCTGGGGACTGGTTCGAGCCCTCCAACGGTCGCCTATTTGGCATTGGCCTTGTGGCCATGCCTCGACAGGAACGGTTCAAACATACACCTTTCGGTCCTGTGTGCACAATTGTTACACAGTCAGATCAATTACATACACATCTCACAAGTTTTTTCCTCATAACAGTCATAAATTGGTAGTGACATACCTCTGGTGGTGGATTCTTAGTGCTGAATGCTGATTGACGGTTCTCTGGGTAGCTGGTGTCTGGGTTGAATTTTTCAAATAGACTTCCCATCTTGGCGTTCACCCAGCTCCCTTTCGCAGCTTCTCTGGTTTCCCGGGCAGGGTCTCCATGGCCCATGTACTCGTACAAGAAGTTGACTTGTTCCTTGCACGGCTGCACCCTCTGGGATAACCAGTGTCCTGCTACTAAGGCTCCGTTAACTGTTCTGTTATCAATCAGCTCTAGCAGTTCTCGGACCTGTCCCATCTCATTGCTTGACGGACCAGCAGACCAGTTTGGATTGGCTTCTGGGATCTGATGGACGTCGCATGGCACCCTCCGTCCCTCCACATTTTGGCTCAGGTAGAACCATCGGTTGTTCCAGTTCTTGGAGGCGGATTGGTGTTTACTTCTAATCCAGGATGACGCCATCCTGTCCCGGAGTCGGAGGTAGCACCCTCCAGCAATCTGGGACCCCCCGGTCTCGACCCCCTTCTTCCGGTGTACGAAGAGGTGGTGGAACAGATTGAAGTGGGGGGCAATTCCTAGAAACATCTCGCAAAATGCGACAAAAAGCGAGATCTGGAGTATGGAGTTGGGATCGAGATTGCAAATAGAAATTGCCCACCAGATGCACAGGTCTTGAAGAAACCCGAGCACCGACATCCCCAATCCATGAGGAACATAGTCCTCAAAAACAACGATTTCCCCATCCTCCGGTCGGGGAACATCTTCACCTCGAGGGGCTCGTCATACCCCCATGTGCGCAGGAGGCAGAAATCCTTCGTCCGCGAGGGCCTGCAGTGACTCTTGGGTGGACTCCGATTCCACCCATTGCGCTCCGCGCAGCGCCCCTTCGGTTCCCCTTGCCATCTTCTTCGTTCCCTTCCTTGCCATCTTGCTTGACGGTGGTGGTAGTGCGGATGAGAAGAACTGGATCTGTTGCTCCTTGACTCCGATTGGGTCAATGACACTATGATTTGTGGCAATGCGGGAGGCGGTGGTTGGTGCTCGGGGTCGATTGGTGGCGGCTTTTCGTGTTCTGAGTTCTTTTGGTTCTCAGTAGGCTCAAGGAAGATGAAGTGTTGTTTGCGTGCCAATGGCTGCGGTGTGGAACCTTTCCCACTCAGTGGCGGCGGGTATTTATACTATTCGGGTGTTGCCCTCTTGACTTCTAGGGTTGGTCCATTTTCCTTAAGTGGACTCACATGGGACCAAGTGGGCCGACGCTTGACGGGCTTTCTTCCTTATTCTCATGTGTTTTCAAATCATAAGATTTTCGATTTTATGGTTTCCCCTATTCATGTCATTTGGCCCTAATGGTTTCTATTTCTATTTTGCACGATCTTGGGGACTATCTATTGTTCTCGGGTCGGGTTCAGAATATTTTTTGATTAATCCAGCTTTGGTTGTGATGCTTGGGGACTGTTCTGGTTATAGTTTTTTCGACTTTTTTCTTCAAAAAAGTTTGAAACAGTTTTTTGGCTTTTTCTTCAAAAAGTTCGATCCAACATATCCTATCTTCCATCGAACTTTGGGACTACGTGGGCCCATGTCACCTCGCGGTGACTTAGGGCCTATATTTTCGTTTTTCTCCTTTTCATGGATTTTCCACATACTGTCCCACCTGGTTTATTTTAGCGTTTTGGTGAAACCGCGTGTCACGCGCTAACGTGGGCCCACGTCTCAGGACGTGGAAAGAAATTTTCTTTTCTTTTCTTTTTTGAGCATCATACATCTTTCGACAGGTCATGTTCCTTGGAAACAACCAGTGGTCAGGCGCAGACTACGTTGCTCGGGAAGAAGCTGTTCGGCATCCATTTCAGTGCTCGGCTAGGGTGTTCGGCGGAAGTGCTCGGCTTTTTCTGTGCTCGGCTGGAGTGCTTGGCTGGTGTGCACGGCTAGAGTGCTCGGCTTCTTCACTGCTCTGTGTTTTATGGTCTGCGATTGCACTGCTCGGTACAAGACAAGATGACGCCTTCCTCAAGATACATGGTGCTCGGGGACTAGCTGTGGGGGGATAGACCCCCTATACCCTCACGGCTATACTTTGGGCTACTCGGCAGATGGCCCAGAGCTTGCACACGATGGAGTCTGGTCCATCATCGACCAGGCTGGTGGGCTGGACAAACAAGCTGAAGACCGTGGTCTGTTTCCAACCAGGATGGGTGGATCGCGTCGAGGATTACTTGGCTTTCAAGAAGTCCTAGTCGGTTAGGATAGTCCTTATCAGATACAACTCA
Source organism: Echinochloa crus-galli (assembly GCA_900205405.1). NCBI lineage: Eukaryota > Viridiplantae > Streptophyta > Magnoliopsida > Poales > Poaceae > Echinochloa > Echinochloa crus-galli. Next base: position 167,269 of record OAMR01000760.1, read on the forward strand.
ATGTAACCGACCCTCGTGTAACCTTGTTCACCGAGCTATATAAGGTGGCCAAGGACCCCCCTAGAACGCATCGGTTCTTAGCAGACCTAATCTCATAGCTCTTTCATAGCTCTCGAGTACTAGGATCTAGACATTGTAAGACATGTACTTGGTATTCGATCAACAACGAGAAGCAGGACGTAGGGTATTACGCCTCCGAGCGGCCTGAACCTGGGTAAAGATCTTTGTCTTGGGCTCTATGGGACCAGGAACCCCAGGACCACTCATACAAAGGATTAAACTACCCGATATGGAAGTTTACTCATCTACCAGAACTAGTCGGATACGGTGCAAGACGGCGTAGAAGACTGGGTAGAACTAGTCGGATACTAGGACCGGATCTTATATCCGGGGTAGAGTCTCTGGTTGTACTCATCGTGCGGAGAATACAATCAACCATACAGGACGTAGGGTATTACGCTATTTGCGGCCCGAACCTGTCTAATTCCTTGTGTCCTTCGTACACCATCGTTCTTGGGACTAGGCGAGGCCCACAATTCTACTCTCTGGGGTACCCCCAGGCAGACGTGCTCGATATAATTCGTCGACACTTGGCGCCCACCGTGGGGCCCGCTCGCTCAAGTTCGCGATCAAGGGCGATGGGTTCAACTTTCAAAACCCAAGTTGCAGAGGAGAGCGCGACCTTCGTTGTCGGGGCATGGATTTTCGTTTCTAACGGTGAAGGTGGCTTCAATTCGTTCTTGGCGGATTGCTCAGGCTCTCACTCGGTGACTTCATCATCAACTTTGGTCCCAGGTTCTCACACAAGTTCAATTTCTGTTTCGGATTCGATTCCAATTTCGATTTCAGGTTCCGATTCAGCATCAGCTTCGAGTTCGACTTCGTCTCGGACTCCGACTGGGGTTTATCAAGTCGCGACTGATTACAACTCTCCTCCAATTACGGAGAGGGTTGGGAACTCCGAGTCGGCCATGCCATCGGACTACCCTCAGCGCGAATCCCGTTCGGATTTTCATGACAACTCGACGTCGACTACAACTCGGACTCTGATTGGGACAGAACAAGTCGCGTCTGGTCATAACTCTCTTTCAACCTTGGAAGAAGTTGGAAACTCCGAGTCGGCTACGCCATCGGACTACCCCCAGCACGAGTCCCGCTCGGACTTTTATCTTGAATCAACAACGATCTCGAATCCGATCCAATCAAGGACTCCGATCGGGATTTCACAAGTCATGTCTGGTTTCAACTCCTCTCCCATTATGGAAGGAGTCGGGAAATCCGAGTCGGCTATGCCATCGGACTACCCCCCAACTCGACTCTCGTTCGGATTACCAAACACGGGGACTATATATCAACGCGAGTACGCTGCAAGGCAGGAGGAGGCGATTAGAGAAGCACTTGGCAGACTCGAGATTGGCTGCGAGGACTCTGAGCCGGCTCTGCAGCCATCAGAGGACAACAACAGCAACGATCTCTCGATCTCGCCGAGCGAGTCTCCAACAATTTGCAGCACATTCATTCAAACTCAGTTCACCATGGAGGAGCCACTCGTTCGACTGCCCTCGGGCCTGGTGGTGACCAGAGCGCCAGGAGGACTTTTTGTCCACTGGCCCAACATGGTCCCCGAATTTCCACCCGAGGACGATGAATCCAGGCTCGCAGCTATGGTCATCACTGAATTGCCGTTTCAAGAGGACGGCAAGACAGCATCCATGACATCCCTCTCATCTTCTGATGGTGTTGATAACGACCCTAGCCGGCAAGTCTACATGGCTGGCTCGGCCGGGCAAGGCGGCCAATATGATCGAGAGCTCCTCGATGATATTTCTGCAGAAGAAATTTCGGTTGCTGGCGAGACAGAGCAGCAAAAGACGTCAAGGCAGAACAGGAACGCCAAGCGCGCTGAGCGACGCCTAAGAGCTGCCGTGCGGCAATCGGCCACACGGAACCTCGCGACTGCTTTTCAGTCGGTTGGCGATCAGCCTGTCCTGCAAAGCACCCCAGCTAATCTGACAGCTGCAGCAGAACTCGTCTACAACACGATTAATTCGCCAAATCCTGACCGGGCTCAACTGAGGCATGCCCTCTCTCTATTAGAAACGGTCCAGAAGGATATTGGCGAACTAGTCCCCCCAATTCGTCAAACTCCACGGCCAGTGGCTAGTCGACGAACAGTTGAGTCACCACATGCTAACCCCGCGGACAATCAGGGGGGTAACCATCAACTCGGTGGTGACGCACGCCAGATCATTACCGCAAGTCAAGATGCCCGCGCTCGTATCGAAGCAAGTCGAGCCAATCGGATTGCAGCAGAGATTCAACGCAGAGAAGAATTCGAGCGCCAATACGGCCCACTCGATCAAGACGCAGCAAATCGAGCTCCGAGTGGTAATCGAGCGCAGGGCGGAAGCAACCACAGGGGTCAGGGAGGCAGTCGAGATCAAAGGCACGGCAATGCCCAGCCTTCTCGACGTGATGATAATCCACCTGACCCGACTGGAGGTGATTCTGACGATGACGACCGACCACCACGCGGCCGTGATCGCGGTTACAGGCGTAATGGAAACCGCGACAACCCTGAACCAAGTAGTTCGCCAAGCCAAGGCTCCAATAATGGCGGAGGAGATCGGGACAAAGGCAGTAGGCCTCGTCGCCCCTCTGAATTGGACCCATATGATGGCTTTCCGGCTTTCTCTACTCGCATCAGGAAGACCCAGCTACCAAGCAAATTCAAGACCACTGGAATCGAAAAATTCACTGGCAAACAAGACCCGGAACAGTGGTTGCGCGTCTACTCGACAACAATCACGATGGCGGGCGGCGACAATGATCTCAAAGTCAGATACTTCCCAATCATGATGGATACAGCGCCCCTCACCTGGCTCGAGGGCTTACGCCCCGGGTCCATTGATACTTGGGATCAACTCACTCGCAAATTCACCGCCAACTTCCAGGGAACCTGGGCTAGGCCCGGAACCCGGTTTGAATTGGCAGCATGCAAGCAAGAAAAGGGTGAAACATTACGCAAATACATCAAGCGGTTCTTTGAGAAAAGGGCTACGATCGTGGATGTATCTGACAGAGAAATCATCGACTGCTTTCACGACGGACTTTGGGCCCGCGAGTTACATCGCGAGTTCGGCAGGAGGCACCCAGAAACCATCTCGGAGCTGAGGCGCATGGCTGCTGACTGGGCAGACCAAGATGACCGTGAACGCGAGCGCTTCGACAAGCGCAATAACAATGGCAATGGAAGCAACAATCCCAACAAGAGTAGTCCTGAGCAGCGGAACAACAACGGCAAACGCGACTTCAATCGTAATAAGAAGCGCAAGCCAGACAACACTGTCGCGGCACTCAGCCGTCCTGCTCAGAAGAAGAACTCAAACTCCAACCCAGTGTCCTTGGATGAAGTCATGAACCAGCCATGTCCATATCATCCTGGGAACAAACACACACTGGGTACATGCAATCACATCAAGAGAGCTTTCAACAAGCAAAACTCTAACAAGGACAAGCCAGCGGACAAGAAACAGGACAAGAACAACAACGACAATGCCGAAGACACCTTCCCACAAGTCGACAACGTTGTTGCTGTCTTGTTCAGCGGGGAATCCTTGAACAGATCCAACCGATCCAAGAAGCTCGCACTACGCGAGATCATGGCGATTGAACCAGTCGTCCCCACATATCTCAAGTGGTCGGAGGTGTCCATCACTTTCTCGTGGGCGGATCAGTGGACCAACTTCGCCAACCCAGGACGATATCCATTGGTTTTGGATCCAGTCGTGGCTCAGGCCAGACTGACCAAAGTTCTCATCGATGGAGGGAGTGGACTCAATATCATCTTTGCGAAAACTCTCAAGAAGATGGGACTCGACATCCTCAAACATCTGAAGCCCATGGAATCACCGTTCTACGGCATCGTCCTGGGTCAGGCAGCTATCCCACTGGGGCAAGTCACTCTCCCAGTCACCTTTGGCACAGCAGCGAACTATAGGACCGAGTACATCAAGTTCGAAGTGGCTGATTTTGAGACATCGTACCATGCGATCCTCGGGCGTCCAGCCCTCACTAAGTACATGGTGATTCCGCACTATGTGTACCTTGTTCTCAAGATGCCGGCTCCCAATGGAATCTTTTCGCTCAAGGGAGACCTCAAGATCTCCTATGACTGCGACGTAGAAGCCGTGGAGTATGCTGCTGCGTCACAAGTCCCAACCTAGATGCTGGAAGTACTCACCCTGGCAAATAAGTCGAAGGAAGAAGAACTAGAAGTCCCAAACAAGAAGTCTGCAAGCACTAGCTTCAAGCTATCTTTAAGCCCTCTCAAGATGTACAGCTCAAAACTGTAGATCTTCAGACGGGCGACTCATCTAAAACTGCTCTCATAGGGGCAGACTTAGATTGTAAATAGGAAGACGCGCTCGTCAAGTTCCTTTGTGCTAATAATGATATATTTGCATGGAAACCATCTGATATGCCTGGTGTTCCCAGGGAACTTGCCGAGCACCAACTCAACGTCAAAGCTGACGCGAAGCCTAAAAGGCAACGCTTGCGAAGATTCGATCAAGAATGACGCACCGCGATCAAGGCTGAGCTTGCCAAACTACTCGCGGCTGGCTTCATCAAAGAAGTCTTTCATCCAGAGTGGTTGGCTAATCCAGTCTTGGTCCGAAAGAAGAACAACAACGAGTGGCGTATGTGCGTTGACTACACCGACCTCAACAAACATTGCCCTCCAGATCCTATGGTTCTACCGCGCATCGATCAAGTCGTGGACTCCACGGCCGGTTGCGCACTACTCTGTTTCCTCGACTGCTATTCAGGCTATCACCAGATCGCGCTGAAGAAGGAGGATCAGATCAAGACATCATTTATTACCCCCTTTGGTGCATTCTGCTACACCACAATGTCCTTCGGGTTGAAGAACGCAGGAGCTACATATCAACGAGCCATACAGTCTTGCCTGTCTTCCCAGATCGGCAATAATGTAGAGGCATATGTTGATGATGTAGTCGTCAAGACTCGTGATCCAGCGACGCTCATTGATGATCTCCAGGAAACATTCAACAACCTCAGAAGATTTCGTTGGAAGCTTAATCCAGCCAAATGCGTTTTCGGTGTCCCTGCTGGTAAACTACTTGGGTTTATCGTCAGTCACCGCGGCATTGAGGCGAACCCGGCGAAAATCATGGCTATTCTCACCATGGAAGCGCCTGCAAATATCAAGGAAGTCCAGAAGCTTACAGGCTGCATTGCGGCCCTGAACAGATTCATATCCCGACTTGGCGAAAAGGGTCTCCCTTTCTTCAAGCTAATCAAAAAGCAAGACAAGTTCATCTGGACGGACGAAGCCAACCAGGCGTTTGAACAACTCAAGACCTACTTGACCACTCCTCCGATCCTCGTGGCTCCGGTCAGAGGTGATCGCTTATTTCTATATATTGCAGCTACTACTCATGTAGTCAGCACAGCCATTGTGGTCGAGCGCAAGGAAGAAGGCCATGTATTTCCAGTACAGCGGCCTTTGCTCCGCAAACAGCTATCAAGTCTCAAGCTCTTGCTGACTTCACCGTCGAGTGGTTGGAAACTCAATACTCCAGGGCAACTATTCGCCCGGAGCATTGGGTGATGTACTTCGATGGTTCATTACAACTCGAAAGCGGTGGAGCGGGAGTCCTGTTGATTTCTCCCAAAGGCGACCAGCTCAAGTACGTTCTACAGATTTTGTTTCCAGTCACTAACAATGCGGCTGAATATGAGGCGATGTTGCACGGGCTACGCCTGGCTGCATCTCTCGGCATCAAGCGGCTTGTTGTGTACGGGGATTCTGCAGTCGCAATAAATCAAGTCAACAAAGATTGGTCTACTACCAAGGAAACAATGGACGCTTATGTCAGCGAGGTGCGCAAGCTCGAGCATCATTTTCAAGGCCTGGAATTTCATCACGTTGTTCGTGACAACAACGTGGCCGCGGATGCGCTATCGAAGCTTGGTTCTAAGCGCGCTGACGTTCCACCCGAGATCTTTGTTCATGAACTACTCAAGCCATCCATTAAGGAGTCGGCGCCAATGGACATTGACCTCCCCCCTCAACATCTTCAAGTTATGGTTATCGAACCCGATTGGAGGACCCCATTTATTGAGTACTTGCGTGATTTCAAACTCCCAGATAGCAAGGAAGAGCAAGTCCGCATTAAGCGGCGGGCAACGAATTACGTGGTGGTCAACGATACACTTTATCGACGTGGGGCATCTGTCAACGTCTTGATGAAGTGCATCACCAGTGATGAGGGTCGAGCATTACTTGAAGAAATCCATAGTGGCGTCTGTGGCAACCATGCCGCATCACGCACACTAGTCGGAAAAGCATACAGGGCTGGCTTCTTCTGGCCCTCCGCAAAGAAAGATGCTGAAGACATCGTCAAGACTTGTCAAGGTTGTCAGTTCTTTGCGCGTCAAGCTCATGTACCTGCTCACGAATTGAGGACTATCCCATTATCGTGGCCTTTCGCTTGTTGGGGCCTTGATCTTGTTGGACCTTTGGCTAAAGCTCCTGGCGGATTCCAATGGCTGGTCGTACCCATCGACAAGTTCACCAAGTGGATCGAAGCTCAGCCACTAGTCAACCCGCGGGCGGAGAATCTCATTAAATTCTTCGACGGCATTGTTCACAGATATGGCATACCGCATGAGATTATCACAGATCTGGGATCCGTGTTCACCAGTGAACAATTCCAGGACTATTTTGATAAGTACTCGATCGAGATACATTATGCCTCGTTCGCCCATCCACGCTCTAATGGACAAGTCGAGAAGGCTAATGGTCTGTTACTCCAGGGGTTAAAGCCAAGGTTGTACGAGCCCATCAAGAAATACGGCGGTAAATGGGTACATGAGCTACCTGCGGTCCTTTGGGGGCTGCGCACTCAAACCAGTCGAGCAACTGGTCAGTCTCCATATTTTCTGGTCTACGGGTCTGAAGCAGTCTTGCCTGCTGATCTTCTTTGGAAGTCCCCACGACTGGAGAATTACGAAGAACAAGTCGCACAGCAAGAAAGATTTCAAGATGTCGACAGCATTGAAGAGGCTCGAGTAGCGGCTCTCATTCAGAATACACGATATCTTGAAGGACTGCGACGCTATCACCAACGATCAGTCCAGTCTCGCGCTTTCGCAATAGGGGACTTGGTACTGAGGCGCCTTCAGAAGACAGATGGCTTGCACAAGCTCATGTCTCGCTGGGAAGGGCCGTTCTTAGTGAAGCAAGTCGTTGGACCGGGTTCTTATCGCCTGCAAACGCAAGAAGGCGTGGATCTACCCAATGTTTGGAATGTCGAGCACTTGAGGAAATTTTACCCTTGATACGGGCCTCAGGAGATTCTTGATCTTCATGCTCACATTACTTGTTCACTACCCATAACCTCTACTATAGCTTGCTACTTTTCTTTTAAAAGTACAAGTTCAAGAGGAGTTGTTTACCAACTACATCAAAAGAAGTCATGACTGCTCTCTTTTAGAGTGTCTAAGTCCCTTGAGTCATGATAGAGTACTATGGTTTTCTACAACCCAACTCGTTTCTTTTGACCAGGGTGTTCTGCTCTGAGTTTTTGCGCAAACTGCATCAGACCCCTTGTTTACAGACTTGTTCTGTTTTCTAGCATAAACTGCTATTTTTGTCTCTGCAAATTAAAGTACTCTTTATGTCTTTTTTAGACTTGCTTAGGCATCTCTTTGTCTTATACAGGAGCTCTACCTAATGCCCTGGACCTTTGGGTCATCGTGCATAAGTACTTTTGCATGAGATCAAACCTTTCGAGTACTTGTACTTGTTCATTTAACAAGTCGTAATGCACACATTAGTCACATGACTAAATTTATACATGCATTACATTAACATTACAAGTATTCAAGAATGTTTTTACATTTATAATGAGGCCTACTTCTCCTCTAATGATTCTATGAAGTCCTTTGCAGCAGATTCTGTCTCCGCAACAAGTGCCTCATAGTGCTCGCCGCTGACGCCAGGTGGAAGGTACTTGACCTCCATGGTGGCTCCAGGGTTATGTGCCTTGAAAAGCGCGAGTAGCTTGTTTGTGCAGTCTTGCAAGGTTGCCTTGCAGTACTCGGTTATCTGCTCCGGCACATGTCGCAGGCGGTCTAGCAGCGACGGCTCTTGGCTCGTTGATCCCTCTGAAGTCAGCAGCTCGATGATAGGCTTCACGGCTTCCTCCAACTGGTTCTTTTCCGCCAGCACATTATTAAGCTCTTGCTGTTTGTCTTGGAGGGCCTGAAGATGCTGAGCCATTTGGTTCTCCAGATCCTGACGGATCTGGAATTCCTTCTGGCGCTCTTTTTCTTTCGCCTCGAGTGCTTCCTTCAGATGGGCTACATCTTCTATATAGCCCTGTACACTATTGTACAGAGTCGTTTCTTTGCTCTTTGCTGCTGCTGCTGTTTTCTTAAGTTCTGCAAACAGATTACATTCATATAATGTCATCTAACGGCTTTTTGAGCTCAAAGAACTTGCAGGCTATCGAGGCTCTACTCACCAGAGTTGTTTTTGAGCAGGGCCGCTATGCGGCTGTTCAGGCGGTTCTTGTCGTCCGTCAGGTCCTTGACTTGTTTCCTGAACAGGTCCCGCTCGACTCTGAATTCTGCTTGAGTCTTATCCAGCTCCTCGCACTTGCTTGCGAAATCCGCGTCCAATTCTTGGATTCGCGCTCGGAGCTGGGCGTTGCCAGGCCAACTTCGACCATGGCCTATACAAAGGTTAAGTCAGTCGATTTTGTTACCTCTATGCAAATAACTACTTGTTTTGGGTTGGTTATGCTTACCAGAGCCTGCTGCAACAAGTCGCGAAGCTTCTCGCTGTCACTCACTTCGACTTCTTCGCTCCTTGCCTGCATATGAGATAAGGGGTTACCTTAATTCAAACCCTAGTACTACTTTCTAGTACATATTTTTACTTACAGATTGTTGTTCTACAACTATCTCTTTTGCACTGATGTCCACCCGAGTCACCTCTTGGCTTTCGGGTTGTTTCTCTATACTCTGTGGCTTTTTGCAGATTAACTGTCGTTAGATTACATATCTTTGCATATGTACAAGACTACAGAGTTGAGGATGGATTTCATACCTTAGGCGGACGGTTGTCGACTACTCCAGTAGTCGCGGCAGCTTCTTCCGCATCGGGGCCGTGGACGCTCTCTGCGGCCGCGACTTGTTCTGTCTCGGTTGTTGCCGCCTCGAGTGGTTGCTGCTGAGCAATTTCCTCGACTTGGGGGGCTGCAACAGAGGTCTCTTGGACCTCGGGCTGAGACAGAGCCTCCACATCAGCTGTGGACGGCACCGCGGCAACTTCTACGACTGCTGGCGGTGTCGTGGCCATTCCCTCCGCTGTTTCCTCCACGATAATTGGTGCGGGTCTGCAAGGATATCACAAGAAGTCAGATATCAAAACCCAATTGACTAACTACCAATTTATACATCGACTACTTACGTTGGTGGAGTGGGAGCGGTGCGTGGCCGGAATTTCAACTTCGGAAGTGCCCTGACTGGTTTGGTGCTTGGCATGCTTCCAGTCGCGCTGCTCACCAGCGAGCTACTCGTGGAAGAGGACTGCGTGTGAGGAGTGATATCTAAGGCAAGCCTTATTCGCTTCCCTGGCACACCGCTCGGCACTGTATTATCAGCAGCCACGGCACTTGACCGCCTCTTCCTAGATGCGGGTGGCAGTGTAGGCACTGCAACACATTAGTGGCAAATTCAAGTCAAAACTCCGTAATTTTCAGTTCAAGCGATGCTGGATAAGAGAATGATGGGTACTTACCGACAGCTCTTGCTTTAGGCGGCGCTGCCACTTCTTCATCGGAAGGAGAACCCTCCAGCAGAGCTACTCGTCGAGCCTCCCTAGCTTCTTCAGTGCTTGGGGTGGCCTCGGGGTCTTCTATTTCCAGATCCGCCCACTCCTCTTCAGTGAGCGGCTCGGTCGGAGGCATATAGAATTGCTGCAAGATTACAAGTCACATTTCGGTTATGGAATGCTAAAGACTACTTATGGACAATGGATTTGCGACTACATACCTCTACTGGTGGGTTCTCCTTGGAGAATTCACCCACCACGACTAGGATTTGATCAACTTCGGTGAACATCTTCTTCAGCCTGCCCAGGATCGTCTCCTCGGACAAGACTTCAGTCGTGGTGCGCGAGCAGTCGGTTGGACCTTCGTAGTCGTAGCCGATATGCTCGCGTTGTTGAAGTGGAAGGATTCGCCTTTCCAGGAAGCTGTAGGTGATCCCGACACCGGTCAGGCCCTTGTCCTTGAGGTCCTGAACACGGTCCAGCAACGCAGGGATACCCCGCGCTTCTGCTGCCGTGGGACGCTCGTTCCAGTTATCTTGGGGCTTTGGGAACCAATGGTCCCTTTCTGGACAGCTTGGTCCATGGTTTCCGGCTACATTCAACAAATCAAGTCAGATTCAGTCCTGAAACAAGTCGGAAAGTACATCTACTCGAGAAGTGATGACTACTTACCGATGACGAACCACTTGGATTTCCAGTTACCACTTGAGTCTGGTAGTGGCATGTCAAACCACCGCGCCTTCATGCTCTGACGGAACTGGATACCAGCTCCGCCGACTACTTCTATCCTAACATAATTGGGTTGGGGCTTAATGTGGTATAAGGTGCGGAACAGAGTTAGGTTTGGCTTAATGCCAAGAAACGCCTCGCAGGCGTGAATGAAGACAGAGAGGTGGAGGATTCCGTTGGGGTTAAGATGATGGACTTGAAGACCATAGAAGGAAAGAAATTCTTGGAAGAAATCGAATATCGGCATATCGAATCCTCGCTCACAAAATGAGATGAAGATCGGGATCTCTTGGTTGTCCTCAGTGGGGAAGAGTTGTTTGTAGCACGCCTTCCACTGGAGCGTGGTGCGATCTAGGAGCAGACCCTGCTCGACTAGAGACTGCACCTCCCTCTCCGTGGCTGTGCACTCTTTCCACGCGACTACTGGCGACGGTGGTTGGTCGAAGCGTGGCGGATCTGCGCGAGGACCCAGCAGTGACTTTTTCTTTCGCCCTCCCGCGCTAGATGTGCCTGCGCCCCTCATCGTGCCTCTCTTAGGTCCCATTACTCTTGTGGATGGAAGAGCTCGAGGGCTACTCTTGGTGGCTTTCGAGGTGGGACGCGGGGCTCAAGATGGTGGCTTTGCGCTTGCAATGCTCGGGGGCTTTAGCTCAGAGTGTTCGTGCGCGAAGTGTTGGCTTGGAGGCTTGGTGCCGATTGAAGCCAAATGACTGGGTACTTATAGACTTCCGCTAGGGTTTCGGCCGGAACAGTGCTGGTGGCGCATGGTATTCCACCCTTCCCGCCGAGGATTTCGGGATTTTTTCCCGATTTACTTATCCTCGCGGATGATTCGGAAGCATGCGGTTATTCCAGATATTTGGAGATATCCTTGACCTTTAAATCAAAGATATTTTGATTCAAAGCTCGGGGGCTGCTAGCGGATATTCTGGGATTCGTTTCTGGAAAGATTTTTGGAAAGTATAGTCTGTGGACCTTCGACTAGTTTCGTTAAAACTACTCGAAGCTCGGGGGCTACACCCAATGGGTGCACCTGTTCGGTGCACGCCATTTGAAGTACTCGGGAATGAAGATTGAAGATTGCTTTGGACCCTCCGACTGCTATTTTGAAGTAGTCGAAGGCTCGGGGGCTACACCCATTGGGTGCATCACAGATGCACTCCAATGGAAACTACTCATCAAGGAAAGTTCTGAAGCGTCTTGTGCTTAGCTCCAACTATTCGAAGGTGTTGATGCATCCAACACTTGAAGCAAATGCGCAAGATGCTCGGGGGCTTGTGGGACCAGGAACCCCAGGACCACTCATACAAAGGATTAAACTACCCGATATGGAAGTTTACTCATCTACCAGAAATACAGGACGTAGGGTATTACGCTATTTGCGGCCCGAACCTGTCTAATTCCTTGTGTCCTTCGTACACCATCGTTCTTGGGACTAGGCGAGGCCCACAATTCTACTCTCTGGGGTACCCCCAGGCAGACGTGCTCGATATAATTCGTCGACAGGCTCTTTGTTCTGTTTCTCACATCTAGTTCGAGGTCACTGTGTTTCCCTTGCAGTAAACTCCTACCATGGGGTTCCCCGTGGTAGACCGCCGGTTATATTTAATCGACACCCGTGGAGCTGCGTCGACCCAGCAAGAAGATGGAGCCGTGGGACCTACCCAGGAGGCTGTTGCCATGCACCGACCCCTCGTCGGAGTTCCGCCGTGGGATTTGCTTCATACACGGACGCTGCCAAGTGGATAGGTCGCCGCTGGTGCCTGGAATGGGTACTCCGTGACTCCAATCGAACTCCCCACGTACTAATCGGACTTGAAGACGCCCTACGCCGTGTTGTTGCCGTACGCCGTCGACGTCGAGCCGCCGGTCGCCGTAGAGCTCACCGCTGGAGGCCAAGACGAAGCCTTGAATCACATCAAGGTGTTCGCCGTGAAGTCCTGGAGCCAATGAGCGGGATAATGAAGCCGAAGGACCTGCAGAACACCGGGACTTGGAGGATTGCTGCCGACGGCGAGCGTCCGCCGTTGGAGAAGGGAAACAGAGAAGGGGATTTGTTCAGCCAGACAAAGATGGACGTGGTCCATGTAGACTGCAGACACCGCAACAGCATTTGAGGGACACCGGTGCATCAAGGACAGGTCTGTGGACCTCGAGGACTAGAAGGAGACGCCGAGGACATGGTCCATGTGGACCTGAGTCACCGACAGTGAGACCAGACAGGACGGGTGCACTGTGGACTGCACAGGAGTGAGCCGGGAAGGCTTGGAGCTGATGGGGACAGTGTTGATGACGTGGACCAGCCAAGAGCTGACACGTGTCGCCACCAGAATAATCCAACCGTTTATCTTTTTCAGCAAATAGTTAAATCTTCGAAAATTCATAACTAATTCATATGAAACAAGCGTCTAAATTTTCTATAAATCGAGCTCTACGTCATGAGCCTATGTTTGAGTGCATTTGGATCTTTTGAATTTTATTTGGTTCTTTGTGCTATTCTATAGGAGTCGCTTACGCGACTCATGTGTCTCGTTTACAGAGCCGAACGAGAAGCAATTCGAAGGAGGAGTCTATGAGTACCAAGAGGAAGTCCTGTTGTACGACTATGTTGATAGATGGCGACTCACACCGCGACTACCTCGACAGCGCAGGTGTCATGGGAGCACCTACTCTTAGAAATCCTAGTAGACATGGCAAATATGTAGAACTGCTAGTGCTTTACTTTTATGCAATGCTTATGCCTGAGATAGGTTTGCATGATAGAATGATATTTGTTTACCCTACCTTGTCGTAACCTTTCACCTGCTTACCTGCTGATATGTTAGCCACATGCTTGCTTGCTATAATTATATATATATACTTCACTTGCTTAAATTTTGGATGCAACGTGATGAACCCTGGGAGGGCCTGGAGGGTACCAGGCTTGGGGGTGTGTGTTGGATCTGATGGGCATGTGAGCTGATGATGATGGATCTGGGTTGGGGTGGAACTTACGGCAGGGAGTAGGGCAAGGGTTGAGTCGATCGAGCTGAGATTTACGACGAGCTTTTGGAACGAGTCTTGCTGGGGGGTGTATCTGACACCCCTAGAAAGTCTAGTCCGTGGCGGACTAATTTGGTTACGAGAGGTGGTCTTGGGTGTGAGCCTTTAAGGGGTGGAACCTAGGATGAAGGTGCCGTGGTAGCACGTTAAACTCGACCCGGGAGAAGACATCTTGGCTTGGTCAATACCTAGGAACTGTTGCGCTGGTATCCAGACCTATAGGAATCTCTTGCTATCCACTCGCTTTCTAATGGGGGGGGGGAGACGGCCGAACCGCTGCGTAGACCGATGCCATTACTATCAGGCGAGTGTATGTGAGGAAGGTACGGGCTTGCGTCCCACACCCTTTCGAGACGGTCATGGTGCCCCGCGGAGCCAGGGGACATGAGCCTTCATAGTATCAGTCACCGTAGCAGTGTTTCAGATCTGAGAGGTAGGATGGCATCGTTCTAGGGCAGTAGACGCCTGGAATCAGCCTAGTTGACGACGGTCAGCGATGAAGGTAGATCTTGTGGATTAGTGAAACCTCTGCAGAGTGTTATGGTTGATCGATCGATACATATGCCAATTTATTGGCTATGGACCTTTCCTTAGGAGGATGCACCGGACTAGTGAGTGGAGTGTTCTACCTTCCCCTAAGAGCTGATTCCGGCCGTGAGCAAGGTTGAGGGCTGCGGGCCGCTGAGACAAAGCCAAGTGTGGAGTTGGCTTTGTCGACTTGAGAGTGAGTCATGGTGATGAAGGTGGATATGTGGTGATGGATTTGGGATGGATGGTTGATGGATGGATGTGTGGGATGGGAATGTGTTAAAACTGGACTTTTTATATTTTAAATACTGCTTGCATGCATAGGAAACCCACAACTAAATTATAGGATCGCCAGATCCCTTGTTTCTTTTCCACAAAAGTTCATCGGTGCTGACCATGGCCTGCACACATCTGGCGGTGTGCAGATTTACTTGCTTCATAGTGATGAATGGAATTATAAGGATTAGATGGTCTCGTGCCTGCGCTCAAGATGGATGATGAGGATCCTTCCACAACGCTCTTCTACTTCCGCAGCTGTTCTAGATGATTGTACTATGATGCTACGCCAAGTGGCGATGTAAATGACTGATGTAAGCCTTATAAAGGTACCCCTTCTTTAATTTTGATGTATGGATTTGATTATCAACTGTTGTATAATGATGTGATAGCTCTTGTTATTCACATTATTATCCGTTCTGTGGATTTTCCCTTCGAGGAAAATTTGAGGATGTTTCAGTTATTGTAACACCCCGGCTCAGGGCTTAATAGGATTAATAGGATACCCATACCAACAAGTTGCAACTTCTTTTCCGGAAGCCCATCACTAAAAAACTCCAAAGTTAAGCGTGCTTGGCCTGGAGCGATGGGTGACCGACCGGGAAGTCCCTTTCCGAGTGCGCATGAGTGAGGACAAAGTGCGCAGAAAAGACTGGTGTTGGTCGACCTCCTATGCCTAGTGTTACTTTAGGTAAAACGAAGCAGACATGGGGAAAGATCTATGGTGGTCCTGGTGCTTCCTCCTCTAGCTATTCCCCCACTTCATCCTCTATATCTGGTGTCAATGAGCCGGCAACTTACTTGGATAGTGACCCTGTCACTGGTTGTGGGGATTCCTTTGACATATTGCTGTGATGGCATGACCACAAGCTGACCTATCCCATCTTATCAATAATGGCTCATGATATCAAGTCTGTTCCTGTATCTACTGTGTCCTCCGAGTCTTGTTTCAGCTGTACAGCACAAATACTCGAAGACTGGCGGCAGCGCTTGTTGCCTGAGCATATCCGAGCACAGAGAAAACCGAGCACTTCCGCCGAGCACCCTAACCGAGCACTGAAATGGATACCGAACAGCTTCTTCCCGAGCAACGTAGTCTGCTCCCGACCACTGGTTGTTGCCAAGGAATATGACCTATCGAAAGATGTATGATGCTCAAAAAAGAAAAGAAAATAAAAATTCTTTTCACGTCCTGAGACGTGGGCCCACGTTAGCGCGTGACATGCGGTACCACCGAAACGCTAAAATGAACCAGATGGGACAATATGTGGAAAATCCATGAAAAGGAGAAAAACAAAAAAATAGGCCCTAAGTCACCGCGAGGTAACATGGGCCCACGTAGTCCCCAAGTTCGATGGAAGATAGAATATGTTGGATCGAACTTTTTGAAGAAAAAGCCAGAAAACTGCGTCGCACTTTTTTGAAGAAAAAAAGTCGAAAAAACTAGAACCAGAACAGTCCCCAAAATCGTGCAAAACAGAAATAGAAACCATCCAGGGTCAAATGATATGAATAGTGGAAACCATAATGCAACGCTCTTCTACTTCCGCAACTGTTCTAGATGATTGTACTCTGATGCTACGCCAAGTGGCGATGTAAATGACTGATGTAAGCCCTATAAAGGTACCCCTTCTTTAATTTTGATGTATGGATTTGATTATCGACTGTTGTATAATGATGTGACAGCTCTTGTTATTCACATTATTATCCGTTCTATGGATTTTCCCTTCGAGGAAAATTTGAGGATGTTTCAGTTGGTATCAGCTCCATGCTTGACCCTAGGACGAGACCCCATAGGTTTGGACGTTAGAACAGGAAGAACCAGCCCATCCCTCGGATATATACCGACCGTGCACAAAATTTTGTGCATGGCTTAACTTTCCAATCGATTTGCTACCCCATTCTGACCAAGCGAAGATGGTTATTCATGGAGATCATACTCTTTTGTTACCAAGCACCAAGTGGATTCACCCAAGTGTCGATTAAATATAACCGGCGGTCTACCACGGGGAACCCCACGGTAGGAGTTTGCTGTAAAGGAAACACAGAGACCTTGAACCAGATGTGAGAAACAGAACAAAGAGCCCGAGACAAGGATCTTTACCCAGGTTCAGGCCGCTCGGAAGCGTAATACCCTACGTCCTGCTTCTCGTTGTTGATTGAATACCAGGTACCTGTATTACAATGTCTAGACCCCTAGTACTCGAGAGCTATGATGAAGCTATGCCAGAAAAAGATATCTCCAGGTATGTGCGCTAGAGAAGGATGCGTTCTAGGGGGGTCCTTGACCACCTTATATAGCTCGGTGAACAAGGTTACACAAGGGTCGGTTACATTGAGTCGTATCTGATAAGGACTATCCTAACCGACTAGGACTTCTTGAAGGCCAAGTAATCCTCGACGCGATCCACCCATCCTGATCGGAAGCGGACCACGGTCTTCAGCTTTTTGTCCAGCCCACCAGCCTGGTCGGTGATGGACCAGACTCCATCGTGTGCAAACTCTGGGCCATCTACCGAGTAGCCCAAAGTATAGCCATGAGGGTATACGGGGTCTATCCCCCCATAGCTAGTCCCCAAGTTCGATGGAAGATAGAATATGTTGGATCGAATTTTTGAAGAAAAAGCCAGAAAACTGCGTCGCACTTTTTTGAAGAAAAAAAGTCGAAAAAACTAGAACCAAAACAGTCCCCAAAATCGTGCAAAACACCGAGCACAGAGAAAACCGAGCACTTCCGCCGAGCACCCTAACCGAGCACTGAAATGGATACCGAACAGCTTCTTCCCGAGCAACGTAGTCTGCTCCCGACCACTGGTTGTTGCCAAGGAATATGACCTATCGAAAGATGTATGATGCTCAAAAAAGAAAAGAAAATAAAAATTCTTTTCACGTCCTGAGACGTGGGCCCACGTTAGCGCGTGACATGCGGTACCACCGAAACGCTAAAATGAACCAGATGGGACAATATGTGGAAAATCCATGAAAAGGAGAAAAACAAAAAAATAGGCCCTAAGTCACCGCGAGGTAACATGGGCCCACGTAGTCCCCAAGTTCGATGGAAGATAGAATATGTTGGATCGAACTTTTTGAAGAAAAAGCCAGAAAACTGCGTCGCACTTTTTTGAAGAAAAAAAGTCGAAAAAACTAGAACCAGAACAGTCCCCAAAATCGTGCAAAACAGAAATAGAAACCATCCAGGGTCAAATGATATGAATAGTGGAAACCATAAAATCGAAAATCTTATGGTTTGAAAACACATGGGAATAAGGAAGAAAAGGCCCGTCAAACGCCAGCCCATTTGGTCCCATGTGAGTCCACTTAAGGAAAGTGGACCAACCCTAGAAATCAAAAGGGCAACACCCGAATAGTATAAATACCCGCCGCCACTGAGTGGGAAAGGTTCCACACCGCAGCCATTGACACGCAAACGACACTTCATCTTCCTCGAGCTTACTGAGAACCAAAAGAACTCAGAACACGAAAAGCCGCCACCAATTGACCCCGAGCACCAAACACCGCCTCCCGCCTTGCCACGAATCGTAGTGTCATTGACCTAATCGGAGTCAAGGAGCAATAGATCCAGTTCTTCTCATCCGCACCACCACCACCGTCAAGCAAGAAGGCAAGGAGGGGAACGAAGAAGACAGCAAGGGGAACCGAAGCGGCGCCGCGCGGGGCGCAATGGGTGGAATCGGAGTCCACCCAGGAGTCACTGCAGGCCCTCGCGGACAAAGGATTTCTGCCTCCTGCGCACATGGGGGTATGGCGAGCCCCTCGAGGTGAAGATGTTCCCCGACCGGAGGATGGGGAAATCGTTATTTTTGAGGACTATGTGCCTCGTGGATTGGGGATGCCGGTACACGGGTTTCTTCGAGACCTGTGCATCTGGTGGGCAATTTCTATTTGCAATCTCGATCCCAACTCCATCCTCCAGATCTCGCTTTTTGTCGCGTTTTGCGAGATGTTTCTGGGAATTGCCCCCCACTTCAATCTGTTCTGCCACCTCTTCGTACTCCGGAAGAAGGGGGTCGAGACCGGAGGGTCTCAGATTGCTGGAGGGTGCTACCTCCGACTCCGGGACGGGACGGCGTCAACCTGGATTGGAAGTAAACACCAATCCGCCTCCAAGAACTGGAACAAGCGATGGTTCTACCTGAGGCAAAATGTGGAGAGACAGAGGGTGCCAGGCGACGTCCAGCAAATCCCAGTGTTGGGAATATGCCCTAGAGGTAATCATAGAGATGATGATATTCTGCCAGTATCCATGATTGTATTATATGTTCAACGAATATCCATTAAAAGACAACTTGTATTGATCAGCAATTATGTGAATTGTTTGTGGAACTCTTTACTCGAATGGTTATTCTAAATGTTGTCCCTGGTCGGCGTTCTAGTGATGAACACACTTGAATATGACCAGCACATGTATTAGTTGATGGCTATGTTTCACAAGTCATGGATATGGAGATATCAAACTAATAATGTGGGCACATGTATGACATGTAGGCTGGACCGACCCGACTAGAGATTGTCTCTATACACAATATGTATGTTATGTCCTTCGACCTGAGATTGTTGTATGTACTCAAGATGTGAAACGATCTACTTAGGGACTATCAAACGCTGCTCCGTAACTGGGTGGTTATAAAGGTAGTCTTCGGGTGGTCGGGAAGCATGCTGTGATGCATAGACAGTCAAGACGGAATTTGCCCCTTCCTGTGTGGGAGAGATATCACTGGTGTCACTCAAGTGATTGGATCAACTAAATGCATGGCCGTGCTTGGGTTAAGTGTTAACCCACGAGTTGAACCATATATCGTGAGGCAAAGGGAATAACTTGTACGTGGTCGGTGTGGTTCGTCTGATAAGATCTCGAACACATAGGAGTTGTTATGCCTTGCTAGAGGCCGCTGTCAACTATTGGGAGAGTAAGAGTCCTCGGCCCATGTCTATGTATACGTGAACCCATAGGGTCGCACGCTTAAGGGAAAGAAGCCTAATTCGAGTTAGACTCAAATTAGATAAAGCTTAGGGTTTCCTGATGGGCCTCCAGTTCGAGGTCGCATAGGACACGCCTATATAAGCAAGGGGTAGGGCGAGGCAAGGATTAGTCCGGTTCATGCCAATCTAAGCGAATCAATCAGATTGATCTCGCCGCCTTCGCCACCCACGCTTACGCTTTTCTTCTTCGCGGATCTAGCAATCCGGTAGCGCAACGCTTCTCCCCGCACGTGTGTGATACCTCGGAGGTACTACATCTGTGGTACTTGGACGGATCTCGTCAACCATGGTGGTCGGCAACTGGTCGGCATCTGTTCGGGGACCAGTTGAACGTACTCGGCAACCAGTTGGACTGGTCGGGGACGTGCTCGGGCGATCGGGAGCGTGTTCTGGTGATCGGTGCATGAAAGACGTAGTTGACGGATGACCACGCAACTGCACGGCACTGCTCGACGTGTTCGACTACTTCGAGTCTTCCGCTGCTCTGCGCGTCTAAGTGGTAACCCTGTGACTTATATCTAGCAGTAGATCCTGGGAGATGAGGCAGAAAAAGTTTTGTTTTCTGGCTAACGTAGCATCCTCATAACCCTTCAGTGGTATCAGAGCTCTGGTCTGCTTCGTTATAGGTCCGGGTGCGGGCATATGGTGATATGCACCGTTTTAGATTAATCTCTGATCTTGGTTCATTGTCTTACCATGTTGGTATTGTAACGATCTACTCATACCAGTCGGGATTCCGCCATCCGAGTTAACTGATACATGTAAATCCAGTCATGGCGAGTTTGAGATCAATTAGATTGATCGAATTGAATTTTAGATCAAGTGCCGAGCACATGTGATGTGCAATGGTAGTAGATGGGATCTACTACTGGGCATCGAGATTAACTCTGCTCGGGAATAGAGTCCTAGGCCTTGCAACGTTAGACGTGTGTTCGGCTAACTCTGTTTTGCAGGTTTACATGATTGGTATAGCCCTTATGTGTATGAGATGCATATATGTATGTAATTAGTTCATGGGTTGCACGTCATGAAGGCAATATAGGCATGAGCCTTAGTGATATTGCCACCAATCATGTAATGGCCTGCGTGCCTATCTGTGATGATCAATTCTGCGACTGTAATTAGATTACGATTAGTGAAGGCTAGTGGCTAGTCTTGGCGGATTCGTCGCAGGAGGATGGCATACGTGGATCATGGAGATGGAGATCTCATGATGAACAGATTGATGAAGATGGAGATCTTCAAAGAAATTATGGGCTATACCAAATATGTTAGCCACATGCTTGCTTGCTATAATTATATATATATATACTTCACTCGCTTACATTTTGGATGCGACGTGATGAACCCTGGGAGGGCCTGGAGGGTACCAGGCTTGGGGGTGTGTGTTGGATCTGATGGGCATGTGAGCTGATGATGATTGGTGGTGGGTCTATGAAATTAGAGTGCCACTGATCTTCCTTGACTAGGCAGGTTCATATCGGATACTTACTGCAAGAAGGTTTGGTTACTTAAACAAGATCATCCTAACGGTTAGGGATCTTGAAGCATAAGAAAGGTTGAGTGCTCGGCATAGAGATGCTGGCCCAACAACAAGAGTCATATAGAGATATGATTAGCAAGGAGTTGCTTACCAATCTACCATATTGACCAGCGGTGATGCTAAAGCTCACTGGTCGGCATGTTAGTTGCGGGTCTTGAATCACTAAGTATCAATCGAGGGATATTGATTTTAGTGGGAGTAAATTCTATTTGATATGATTTACTCATCATGGATATTTTGTCTTAGTATTTTGCATTACTTTTGTTGTAGATCAATGGCTGCTCGAAATCAACCATTTACTTTGCGATCAATTCTTGAAAAAGATAAGTTGAATGGAACAAATTATGCGGATTGGATCCGCAACCTGAGAATTGTTCTCAGGGCTGAGAAAAAGGAAGAAATTCTAGACACCCCTTTACCTCCTGAGCCTGAAGAGAATGCAACTGCCCAGGAAAGAACTGCTTATAGGAAAGCATTGGATGCTGACCTAGAAGTGAGTTGCCTTATGCTTGCTTGTATGGAACCTGATCTGCAGATGCAGTTCGACAACAATCATTCAGCGAACGATATGATCGTGGCGCTTGAAGAGATGTTCCGGACGCAAGCCAGGACTGAAAGGTTCAATGTCTCTAAGGCACTTGCTGAAACTAAGCTTGCAGAAGGCGCAGCTGTAGGACCACATGTAATCAAGATGGTTGGTTACACTCAGAGATTGGAGAAGCTAGGCTTTCCAATTGGCCAAGAGTTGGCTACTGATTTTATTCTCTCATCACTTCCGCCTAGCTATGGAAACTTCATCTCGAACTACCATATGCATGGGGCGGAGAAGGGCTTGAGTGAATTATGTGGCATGCTGAAAATAGCAGAGGCAGACATCAAGAAAAGTGCAGGCAGTGGCCAAGTGTTGGCGGTTCGTAATAAACCCAACTTTAAGAGAAAGAAGGGTGCTTGGAAGAAGAAAGGCAAGGCTAAAGATGTGATCTCTAAGTCAAACCAATCGACTTCCAAGGATGAACAATCTGCAAAGAAAGATGAGTGCTTTCATTGCAAGGAGAAAGGTCACTGGAAAAGAAACTGCAAGGTGTATTTGGCATCCTTAGAGAAGGATGGAGGCAGTAAAGGTACTACCGCCCATACACTTGTTGTTTACGTTACGGACATTTTTCTCGCTAACTCCTATATCAATTCCTGGGTATTTGATACCGGATCGGTTGCTCATATATGCAATACGATGCAGGGAATGGTAAGAAGTAGAAGCGTGGAGAAGGGAGAAGTTGATTTCCGAGTAGGCAACAATGCAAGAGTTGCTGTGTTGAACGTCGGAACGATGCAACTTCACCTGCCGTCAGGATTTATTTTGGAATTAAATAATTGTTATTTTGTTCCAAGCTTAAGTCGAAACATTGTATCACCTTCATGTTTGATGAAGGATGGTTATTCTTTTGCGAGTAAAGACAATAGTTGTGTGATCTCCAAGAATAACATGTTTGTGGCTTCTGCATCCATTGTGAATGGATTATTTATTTTAAATCTTGATGATGCACCTGTCTGTAATGTAACTGCTAAAAGGCCTCGGCTTAATGAGTTAAGTCCTACCTATATGTGGCATTGTCATTTGGGTCATATTAGTGAGAATCGCATGAGGAAGCTTCATAGTGATGGACTTCTGACTTCGTTTGATTTTGAATCATACGAGACATGTGAATCATGCCTGCTCGGCAAGATGACCAAGGCGCCTTTCAAAGGTTTTCCTGAGAGGGCGACCGACCAGTTGGAACTCATACATAGTGATGTGTGCGGACCACTGAGCACGACAGCCAGAGGCGGTTATCAATACTTCATAACTTTTACTGATGATTTTAGTAGATATGGATATGTCTACTTAATGAAGCATAAGTCTGAAACATTTGAAAAGTTCAAAGAATTTCAGAATGAAGTTGAGAACCAACGTGGCAAGAAGATTAAAGCCTTGCGATCTGATCGTGGAGGTGAATATCTGAGTCATGAGTTTAGCAATCATCTTAAGAGTTGCGGAATAGTTCCACAACTTACGCCACCCGGAACACCGCAGAGGAACGGTGTGTCTGAGCGACGTAATCGGACCCTGTTGGACATGGTTCGATCTATGATGAGCCAGTCAGACTTACCTTTATCGTTTTGGGGTTACGCTCTAGAAACAGCCGCTTTCACATTGAACAGGGTACCATCTAAGTCCGTGGAGAAGACACCATATGAGATGTGGACTGGTCGGCGTCCCAGTTTGTCTTTTCTAAAAGTTTGGGGTTGTGAAGTTTATGTCAAACGGTTGACATCTGATAAACTGACACCTAAATCGGACAAGTGTATCTTCATGGGATATCCAAAGGAAACCTTGGGATATTACTTCTATAACCGATCTGAGGGCAAAGTGTTTATCGCTCGGAATGGTGTCTTCCTAGAGAAAAAGTTTCTCAAAGAAGAGAGGAGTGGTCGGAAGGTATATCTTGAAGAGGTTCAAGATGAGTCATTAGTGAATGACCCGACCAGTGATGCTAATGTAGCAGAACAGGCCGATATACCTGTGGTCGGTGAACCACACCGAGCACCCGTGGTCGGCTCATCCCGACCACCGGTGGTCAGTACTCCGCACCAACCACGGAGGTCAGCAAGACTTCGTGCTCTGCGCGCTGATTTGTTGTTGTTAGACGATGATGAACCAGCGAGCTATGCAGAAGCAATGATGGACCCAGATTCCGAGAAATGGCAGAGTGCCATGCAATCCGAAATAGATTCCATGGGAGTTTGGAACTTGGTTGACCCGCCTAATGAGGTTAGACCCATCGAGTGCAAATGGATCTTCAAGAACAATCAAGTTTGGAACTTAGTTGACCCACCTGATGAGGTTAGACCCATTGAGTGCAAATGGATCTTCAAGAAGAAGAAAGATATGGACGGAAATGTTCACGTCTATAAAGCTCGGCTTGTCGCAAAAGGTTTCCGACAAGTTCAAGGAGTTGACTACGACGAGACGTTCTCGCCGGTAGCGATGCTTAAATCAATTCGGATAATTCTAGCTATTGCTGCATATTTCGATTATGAGATATGGCAGATGGATGTTAAAACAGCCTTTCTAAATGGATATTTAGAAGAGGACGTGTATATGATACAGCCTGAAGGTTTTGTTGATCCAAGCAATGCTAGAAAGATATGCAAGCTTAAGAAATCCATTTATGGGTTAAAACAAGCTTCTCGGAGTTGGAACATTCGTTTTGATGAAGTAGTCAAAGGGTTTGGTTTTCGTCAAAATGAAGAAGAACAGTGTGTTTACAAGAAGGAAAGTGGGAGCGCTGTTGTATTTCTGATCTTATATGTAGATGACATATTACTGATCGGGAATGACATTCCTATGTTGCAATCCGTAAAGACTTCATTGAATAATAGTTTTTCTATGAAGGATTTAGGAGAAGCAGCTTACATCTTGGGTGTTAAGATCTATAGAGATAGATCAAAGAGGCTAATAGGATTATGCCAAGACACGTACATTGACAAGGTGTTGAAACGGTTCAACATGGAAAACTCCAAGAAAGGATTCTTGCCTATGTCACATGGTATGCGCTTTAGCGACAAGCAATGTCCTTCATCAGATGAAGAGCGCGAACGCATGAGTAAGGTACCATATGCTTCGGCAGTTGGTTCTATCATGTATGCCATGATATGTACTCGCCCAGATGTCTCATACGCGCTAAGTGTAGCGAGTAGATACCAAGCTAATCCAGGTGAGAGTCACTGGACACTGGTCAAAGGTATCCTTAAGTACTTGAGAAGGACTAAGGATATGTTCCTTATCTACGGTGGTCAGGAGGAGCTCGTTGTAAATGGTTACACCGATGCTAGCTTCCAGACCGATGTAGATGATTCACAATCTCAATCAGGTTTTGTATTGTAACAGAACCGACCAATTTACATAGGTTTAAATGCAAACTAAACCGCTAATGCAGCTCATGTCGCACTTAAAACTATATAAACCCGGTAGTCCATAATTTCAAATGATCTCAAAGCAAAGTTGTACAACCAAGATCGTACACGATTCAGTAACCACAGTCCACATGTTACATAAAGTTTTCACATATCTTAAATATATCGGAGTTTGCAAATATGATTACAACACTTTTACAATAAAAACCTGCGGAAGCAAAATACTTTAAACACACTCACTCACAGCTATTTTAAATATAGTGCCAGCTCAAAGTCAAATCCAACAAAAGCACATAAGGTGAGATATAAGAGACGACCTTGCCCATAGTCTACTCGTCCCGTAGTGGGATACAGGTCCACCTTGTCGCCACAACAACAATCTTATGATCTGCAACAAGTGGGAATAAAACCCTGAGTACGAGAAGGTACTCAGCTAGACTTAACCGTGTTTAAAAGAGAAAAGACTCTCAAGGATCATGATAGGCTTTATTAGGTGGGCTAGTTGACTCATTTGCAAAAAGCTTAGATTTGTCTTTTAGCAAGCATGATTAAGATTTTGCATCAGCTTAAGAAGTATAACCTGCTTAACTAAGTGAAAGACTATACTAAGCATGATTAAATGATCATCCTCCATTGATCCTATCTCATAAGGTTACATTATCACATCTGCAGAACTTTATTATAGTCGTAACCCTCCATGGTTACCATCATCACAAATGATTTATTAGTCTAGGCACAGAGTCCGGTGTTCACTGTCCAGGAACGATGGCGATTCGAATCGATTGCAAACCAGCTGGCGAAATATTCCCCACACAAACCCCACTCACTGGCCAAAGTGAGTGACAGGTCACCTTTCGTACTATCTAGGTAAAGTCGCGGATTCAACCACAGGTCATCGCACCCAGGACCACCCGGCTGCCATTACGGGGCCTTACTCTCCGCGTCCTGTCCCAAACCACCACTCTAGTATGATGCCAGGGGTTGATTTCCGGCCCAAATAGATACTACTCGGCTTCGCGGCTCCATCGCACCAGCTATGTGTGGGTAGCATTCAAATGGACAAAGGCTGTCGATAATTCAAGTTTAAGTGATTAGTGGATTCCATCATCATCATTGTTCTGCCATAAACTCATGGTAACCACTTAGCCAATCTCGCGAGTGACATAAACCACTCGACTTCTACCGTTTAAGCAAGGCTAAGCAATCTAACTCGGTCCAACCCTTAACCAGGTAACAAGGTAGGATATAACAAGTGTCAAGGATGTAAAATGCAGCAATAGGGTTACCATCAACCAACTCCTATACCTAATGCAATAGATATATATATAACGACTCAAGGTGAGTTGTAAAGTATAGGTGAGCATGCACCGGGGCTTGCCTTCTTTCGATGAGCGAAGTTAGTTCCGCAAGCACACCTGCTACGTCACATCTGGCTCCTTGTTCCCGACATTTCCTTCGAGCTTCTCGACTTTATCACAAACGTTTACTCCATGATCCTATAATGATGCGAATGCACATGTATGAATACATGATCATAGATGCATATATGTCAACATGAATACAAGGAATGCACATGGAATAGATATGGACTATAAGGATGATCATGAATGCTTTCACACAACTTCTATAAGCACTCAACAGATCACATGTGAGATTAACAAAAGAGCAAGCTTTTCTATCCACATGGAATGATAACACAAGGCATTATTAAGCTTATAAATAGATAAGGGTTGAACTGCAACATATATTTCCTTTGCACAGAAAATTCTACTAAAATTACAGGAGCTTAAGCATACCATCAAAGTCTACCATAGAAATTTCAGCTCAAAAAGATAAGTCAATCATCCTACACAAAAATAACAAAAAGCAGGGCAGACGTGCACTTAAAAATACTTTGTATTACCAAAGTATCCAAACCATGGAAACAACCACATGCAGAGCTACATCATGGCATGAAACAAGCCTACAAAATTTATCAAGCCTAAACATGGCCCATAACATGTATTTATGAATTATTCTGGAAAACAAGCAACACATGGCACTTGAACTACAACTCCTAAATATTACACAGCAAGCATGCATAATATTTTTATCATAGGTAAAGCATCACATAAGAAGACTAAGAAAACAAGAACCACCTTTTTCTGAGCATCCTACATTTAGTTATGCATTTCCAAATATATAAGCATTTATCAAGAATAAATAAAGCTACACAGAAAAGTATCACAAAATGACATATCCTATTTTTCATGCATAGATTTACTCATAAGAGAAATACTGCAACTTGAACCATCTTATTTGGACCAATAATGAAGGAGATATGATTTTTCAAATTTTAAAAACCGAAATCTGGAAATATCCTTAAATCCCAAAAATCGCAATTTGCTGACGCAACGCTGACGTCACCTCGAGACCCCTCCTTCGACTGTTGTCACGGGAAAACATCTGGAGACACCCCTCGGCAACGCGCGGAAGACATCTCGAGACACCCCTCGACAATGCGGAAGACATCTCGAGACACCCCTCGACAACGCGGAAGACATCTCGAGCGGAAGACATCTCGAGACACCCCTCGACAACGCGGAAGACATCTGGAGACACCCCTTGACAACGCGGGAGACATCTCGAGACACCCCTCGACAACGCGGAAGACATATCGAGACCTACTTTGACACTTACACGTAAACATTGCGAGACCTACTTCGATAGCGTTACAGAGAACACTTCGAGACCCCTTACAACACGGAGAGCAGAGCTCGACAGCGGCCGGCGGCATACACGGCGAGCTTGCCAGAACAGCCGCGACGAAGCACAAGGGCTAACCTACGAGCGTCAGCGAGTCCAGGCGACTCGGATACGCGAGAAAAAGAAGAAAAGCCACGGACGGCCGGATGACTGCGCGAGCGGGCGTCGAGCGGCGGCACGAAATCGACGGCGACCCGACCAAGAATCCGGCTAAACTAACCCCTAAGAGTCCCCATTAACTCAACACCGAGTACAAGTGAACCCCTGGAACATGGATAAAGAAGCAGAGGAAGAGAGGAACGACCGGACCACAGCGAACCGCGAGGCGGCCATGGCGGCCGTGGCCGGCGACGGGGGGAAGGGGGGGGGTGGGAAACGGCTCGATTCGGGCTCTACCTTCACCAATCGAACTGGAGATGAGGTCGAGGGCGTAGAGCAGGACTCGGTGAAGCTTTTGCTGCCCTCGGATTGAAAAATGGCTGGCTGGTTCGGGCACAAGGCGGCGGCGAAGCTCCGGCGGCGCTAATGGCAGGCGCGCTGCTGCGCTCTGGAAGAAGGAAGAGGAAGAGCGAGAGTGGGAGAAAGACGGCAGAATGGCTTGAAGAGGGGGCAAATGGGCATTAAGGCCCCTGTCCAAGCCGACCGGCGCGGCGCGTGGGGCACTGGCGTGCGCGTGGCATCCATGCGGCCCAGCGTCGACGCGAGGAAGACGAAGGTGATCCGGATGGCCGACAGGTGGGCCCGCTAGGGGTAAATTTGAACTGGAACAGAAAAACGCCCAAATATTTTAAACCGCGCCGAATTTGCAAATACTTTCAAAAGATGAAATGTTTCTCTCGACAAGATGGACAATTCACTTTTAAACTTCAAAACCTAATTCGGCCCAGATTTTGAAATACAAATTCGGACATTAAAACATATTTTTAATTAAAATAAAAATTCTTATTTATAAACTGTTTTTGGCCAAATTGACCCTTAGCCAAGCATTTTCATGAAAAGTGAGTATAACGACTTTTGTTCCTCATAAAAGTTTGAACAACTTTTGTTATGGTAGCACACACATGCAAAACTTCTATCATCATGTTCAAAGCAAGTCAAACAAGATTATGCATATGGTCAAATTTGGTCAACCACTATGTAGAAACATAATTAAGCAAAATGGTCAACATGACTATGGTTTTATTTTGCATCCTAAACATGTCGCTCTTGATTTCATGATCAAACACCACACACTTATATTACTTTATCATATCACTAGCAGTCAAGCACATATATAGTAAAACATCCATCACACATGAAATGACACTTCATGTTTTCCCTAATGCCATGCATGATGATGATTATGCTAATGAATGCAAGTGCTAATGAGTGCTTAACATCAGGGATGTTACATGTATTCACGATAAATGGTGGTGCGGTTAGCTGGAAGAGTTCCAAGCAGGAGACCGTGAGCGATTCTACAGCAGAAGCCGAGTACATTGCAGCCTCTGGTGCCGCAAAGGAAGGTGTTTGGTTGAGGAGGTTCCTCATAGAGCTTGGTGTATTTCCTAATGCGTCGAGCCCATTGAATTTACATTGTGATAACAATGGGGCGATAGCACAGGCTAAGCAGCCAAGGGATCACCAGAAGAACAAACACGTACTCCAGAAGTTTCATCTCATTCGAGAGTTTGTGAAACGAGAAGAGATTAAACTATGCAAAATACATACGGATGCTAATGTAGCATATCCATTGACAAAGGCTCTTTCACAGCCCAAGCATGAGGCGCACGTGAGGTCTATGGGGATTAGACTTCTTAGAGATTAACTCTAGTGCAAGTGGGAGACTGTTGGGAATATGCCCTAGAGGTAATCATAGAGATGATGATATTCTGCCAGTATCCATGATTGTATTATATGTTCAATGAATATCCATTAAAAGACAACTTGTATTGATCAGCAATTACATGAATTGTTTGTGGAACTCTTTACTCGAATGGTTATTCTAAATGTTGTCCCTGGTCGGCGTTCTAGTGATGAACACACTCGAA
This sequence comes from Echinochloa crus-galli, assembly GCA_900205405.1. Classification (NCBI taxonomy): domain Eukaryota; kingdom Viridiplantae; phylum Streptophyta; class Magnoliopsida; order Poales; family Poaceae; genus Echinochloa; species Echinochloa crus-galli. Next base: position 196,985 of record OAMR01000760.1, read on the forward strand.
TATGACCAGCACATGTATTAGTTGATGGCTATGTTTCACAAGTCATGGATATGGAGATATCAAACTAATAACGTGGGCACATGTATGACATGTAGGCTGGACCGACCCGACTAGAGATTGTCTCTATACACATCATGTATGTTATGTCCTTCGACCTGAGATTGTTATATGTACTCAAGATGTGAAACGATCTACTTAGGTACTATCAAACGCTGCTCCGTAACTGGGCGGTTATAAAGGTAGTCTTCGGGTGGTCGGGAAGCATGCTGTGATGCATAGATAGTCAAGACGGAATTTGCCCCTTCCTCTGTGGGAGAGATATCACTGGTGTCACTCAAGTGATTGGATCAACTAAATGCATGGCCGTGCTTGGGTTAAGTGTTAACCCACGAGTTGAACCATATATCGTGAGGCAAAGGGAATAGCTTGTACGTGGTCGGTGTGGTTCGTCTGATAAGATCTCGAACGCATAGGAGTTGTTATGCCTTGCTAGAGGCCGCTATCAACTATTGGGAGAGTAAGAGTCCTCGGCCCATGTCTATGTGTACGTGAACCCATAGGGTCGCACGCTTAAGGGAAAGAAGCCTAATTCGAGTTGGACTCGAATTAGATAAAGCTTAGGGTTTCCTGATGGGCCTCCGGTTCGAGGTTGCATAGGACACGCCTATATAAGCAAGGGGTAGGGCGAGGCAAGGATTAGTCTGGTTCATGCCAATCTAAGCGAATCAATCAGATTGATCTCGCCGCCTTCGCCACCCACGCTTACGCTTTTGTTCTTCGCGGATCTAGCAATCCGGTAGCGCAACGCTTCTCCCCGCACGTGTGTGATACCTCGGAGGTACTACATCTGTGGTACTTGGACGGATCTCGTCAACCACGGTGGTCGGCAACTGGTCGGCATCTGTTCGGGAACCAGTTGAACGTACTCGGCAACCAGTTGGACTGGTCGGGGACGTGCTCGGGCGATCGGGAGCGTGTTCTGGTGATCGGTGCGTGAAAGACGTAATTGACGGACGACCACGCAACTGCACGGCACTGCTCGACGCGTTCGACTACTTCGAGTCTTCCGCTGCTCTGCGCGTCTAAGTGGTAACCCTGTGACTTATATCTAGCAGTAGATCCTGGGAGATGAGGCAGAAAAAGTTTTGTTTTCTGGCTAAGAGCAGCGGAAGACTCGAAGTAGTCGAACGCGTCGAGCAGTGCCGTGCAGTTGCGTGGTCGTCCGTCAATTACGTCTTTCACGCACCGATCACCAGAACACGCTCCCGATCGCCCGAGCACGTCCCCGACCAGTCCAACTGGTTGCCGAGTACGTTCAACTGGTCCCCGAACAGATGCCGACCAGTTGCCGACCACCATGGTTGACGAGATCCGTCCAAGTACCACAGATGTAGTACCTCCGAGGTATCACACACGTGCGGGGAGAAGCGTTGCGCATCCGGATTGCTAGATCCGCGAACAGCAAAAGCATAAGCGTGGGCGACGAAGGCGGCGAGATCAATCTGATTGATTCGCTTAGATTGGCAT
>OAMR01000760.1:204900-248442 GCA_900205405.1 Echinochloa crus-galli
ATGCCAATCTAAGCGAATCAATCAGATTGATCTCGCCGCCTTCGTCGCCCACGCTTATGCTTTTGCTGTTCGCGGATCTAGCAATCCGGATGCGCAACGCTTCTCCCCGCACGTGTGTGATACCTCGGAGGTACTACATCTGTGGTACTTGGACGGATCTCGTCAACCACGGTGGTCGGCAACTGGTCGGCATCTGTTCGGGAACCAGTTGAACGTACTCGGCAACCAGTTGGACTGGTCGGGGACGTGCTCGGGCGATCGGGAGCGTGTTCTGGTGATCGGTGCGTGAAAGACGTAATTGACGGACGACCACGCAACTGCACGGCACTGCTCGACGCGTTCGACTACTTCGAGTCTTCCGCTGCTCTGCGCGTCTAAGTGGTAACCCTGTGACTTATATCTAGCAGTAGATCCTGGGAGATGAGGCAGAAAAAGTTTTGTTTTCTGGCTAATGTAGCATCCTCATAACCCTTCACCCAGGAGCCAATCCAAACTGGTCTGCTGGTCCATCAGGCAATGAGATGGGACAGGTCCAAGAACTGCTAGAGCTGATTGATAACAGAACAGTTAACGGAGCCTTAGTAGCAGGACACTGGTTATCCCGGAGGGTGCAGCCATGCAAGGAACGAGTCAACTTCATGTATGAGTACATGGGCTATGGAGACCCTGCCCGGGAAACCAGAGAAGCTGCGAAAGGGAGCTGGGTGAACGCCAAGATGGGAAGTCTATTTGAAAAATTCAACCCAGACACCAGCTACCCAGAGAACCGTCAATCAGCATTCAGCATTAAGAATCCACCACCAGAGGTATGTCAAATATCAATTTATGACCGTTATGATAAAAACTTGTAAGATGTGAACATATTTGATGTGACTGTGTAACAATTGTGCACACAGGACCGAAAGGTGTATGTTTCAACCGTTCCTATCGAGGCATGGACACAAGGTCAATGCCAAGTAGGCGACCGTCGGAGGGCTCGAACCAGTCCCCAGGACTTGTTGGCTGAAGACAGAAACATAGAGCTGGTTGGGACTGGTGACCGGCAGCCGAGCACGGGAAAAGCACCAATGCCCACCGGAGGCTCGAAGAGGAAAGAGCTGCGCACCGGTGGAAAATTGAGCATTGGTAGCAGCAAGGCTGGGGAGAGCAAGAAATGCAAGGTAGTGATCCCCGAGTCCTCGGACTCGTCCGGTTACGAGACCCTGGCAGAACAACGTCGAGCTCGAGCCTCCGGAGACGGAGGGTCTCGAACATCACCGACAGTTGCTCAAGACATGCCAGGGAGCACCATGCCAACGCCGATCACTACCTCAATCGGGCAAGCTCCCCGCCGAGGAACAACACCACCACCACCACCGTCGAGGCCGCAAGAAGCTCCCGCGCTGCAAACCACCAAACGTCGGGAGACAGAGTCCCCAGCAACGCCAGGGGCCACAACACAAGAAGTCTCGAAGAAGGGACAGCGGCAGCCCAAGAATAGGGGAGTCCCCAAGTTCCGGGGTGGCTTTAGATCGTAAGTTTGCTGATCACTTGTTTGAACAAGGTGTAGCATTTTGTGTTATGTGCTTATAATCTAGGTGAACAACAGTGCCAGGGCGACTGCCACCCAGAGCTCCTCTGCCACAAGCACTGCACCGACACCAGCAGCATCACCAACTCCGATTAGCGAAAGACCTGCTGTAGGAGGGGCGGATACGAGCGGTGTCGCGGTGCAGAAAGAAAGAAGGCCGACTGCAGAGCAAGCGGAGCCACAGAAAAGGGCGGTGGAAACATACCAAGTGCCCCAATCGCCTCAAATTGATAGGCCGCTCCACTCTGACAAGGGAAATCAAACAGCTGCGTCCGCACTAGAGCCGCAGCTGGAGGATATCCCACATGAGCCTCGTCTTCCAGAGTCTGACCTCCCCCAGCAGCATGTAAACATTACGCGCCAGCTGGGTCAAAATGAGGTACAGACGTATGAGGAGATCCCGAACACCAAACTCGATGAAGGTGTTCAGGATGCAATAAACCTGCTACAGGACTGCATCAAGGTATGCACAGGTGGGTCTTTTGCGAGATACCTGTACTGGTGCTTCAGGAAAAGATAGATACCCTCACTGGCTACGTCAAGCCAATGTTGAGCGCAATCTTTCCTGAAGAGCCGTACCCCTCGGATCCCGTGGGCAAGGACGTGCTTGTGGCTGACCAGTGTCGAAGACTCTGGCCAGCCGCCAAGAAGTTCGTAGCCAGTGCTGCGGAGTACGCAGTGTCCACTGCTCTTGCAGTGGTTCGCTCGCGATACCCGGAGGTGCAACCGACCACGGTTGCCCAGGGGATTGCTCCGGAGCTCAGCGAAGAAGCCGCCGAAGAACTCCGAGAGATGTCTGCTGCTGCCGCCAAGCTGCTGGTTGAAGATATGGTCTTCTTAGAAGATCCTGCAGATGAAGGAGGCGGAGTGTAAATAACCAAGAACAAAGTTTGTATATAAACAATGTTGTAAAGGATGTGCCAAGAACAAGGTGCTCGGGAAACACGTTTTAATGGTGTATGCAGACATGTCTTCTAACGCTTTTAACGGTTAAAAAGCATATCCAAATGCAAGAAAACCACGTTAGGAAAAAGAAAAAGAAAAAGTTTTAAGCTAACGCTTTTAACGGTTAAAAAGCATATCCAAATGCAAGAAAACCACGTTAGAAAAAACTTATGTCGACAAGTAAGTTTTGCTCCCCGCCCTCGAAGCAGTTAGCCCTGTTAGCTGACCAAGGGATGTACTAGTGAACAGCGCGGTATGCCAGGATGCACTAGGTCCAATCCTAAGTAACCGTAGGGAGCAGCTGCCGGATCTCCTAGTACCATATAGCGCAGAGCTGTAGCACATCGTAAGAGGATCGTGACGCAGTGCCTTATCAAACCGTTCTCGGCGAGCCGGAAACAAGATTTACATGTGACTTATGCAGGGTGCATGTTATGACAGGTTATGCAATATTTTGTTTGAAAAAACATTGCAGCTAGGAAAGAGAGTAGGAACTGAACACTGTTATTAATCTGAAAAAATAACAAAGAGGAGGATGAGGTACATATCTTTGACTTCTATGGATAGAAGCGTATAAGGTGCTCAATATGCCACGAGTTCGGCTCTTCGACTCCTGTTAGTGTCTCCAACCGGTAGGATGTAGGCCGTGTGACGGCTTTAATCCCAGCGTGGAGAGAGCTTGTGAAGCCCACCTGCCTTTTGTTTTCGTCGCAACACGTAGTCGCCGACCACGAATAGCCATCCTCGAACGTTACGGTTGTAGTATCGACGCACGGTTTCCAAGTATTTGGCCGTCCGAGCACATGAATCTAAAGTCTCTTCTTCCTTGGCAATGAGGTCTACTTCTCGAGCTTCGTTGGAGACTTCTTCATCGTAGTAGGCCACCCGGGGAGACTGAAAAGCGACCTCTGCTGGTAGAACAGCTTCGGAGCCGTATACCATGAAGTATGGTGATACGCCAGTGTTACGACTGGGCTGGGTGCGGAGTCCCCAGACCACTGCGGGTAGTTCGGTGAACCACCGACCAGGTATGAGTTTCTTGTCTTCCTGGTATACCCGTTTTCTTAAGGCTTCGAGGATCATCCCATTGGCGCACTCGACCTGACCGTTAGCCCGTGGGTGTGCAACAGACACATACTTGACTTTAATGCAATTGCTATCGCAAAAGTCGAAGAATGCTTCGCTTGTGAACTGCGAACCCAAGTCGGTAATAACGGTGTTTGGGATGCCAAACCTGTGGATGAACCCGTCAAGAAACTGTACTGCCTTCTCAGCCGTGGCCTTCTTGACTGCTTTGTACTCGATCCACTTGGAAAACTTATCAATGAGTACAATGACGCAAGTAAAGCCGCCAGTGGATTTCCTGAACGGCCCGATCAGGTCAAGTCCCCAGCATGAGAAGGGCCAAGCGGCTGGAATAGTTTGATGTTCGTGTGCTGGCATACGGACTTGCTTGGCAAACATTTGACAGTTGACGTACTGTCGAACGTAGTCCTCGGCATCGGAAACAGCCGTTGGCCAGTAGAAACCTGCTCGGTAGGCTTTGCCGACCAGCGTCCGAGATGCTGCATGGTTTCCACAGGTGCCAGCGTGAATATCCTTCAGAAGTTCCAAACCCTCCTCTTGGGTTATGCACTTCTGGTAAATCACGGACCTGGGTCCCTTGCGCATCAACTCGCCGTTGATCATAGCGTATGATTTGGCTCGTCGGATCAACTGTTGGGCGGCAATCTTGTCCTCCGAAACAAGGTGGTCATTCAGGTATTTGATAAAGGGCTCTCTCCAGTCGGACTGGAGAGGCGCCGCCGGTTGGGCTGGCTTCGAACCTCTATCATCTACCTGCTGGTCAGGGGAAGTTGACTCGACCCCAGCTGTCGTATTACTTAGTAGTGCTTCTAAGAAGATTGCAGCAGGATCAAGATCTGGTGTTGGACCAGTCTGATTGGACACCGAGGGTTTAATCAGATCTTCGACGAAGACCCCAGGGGGAATCTTCGCACGAGTTGACCCAAGTTTGGACAATTCATCGGCACCAACATTCTTTTCACGTGGTACGTGAACGAATTCCAAGCCGTAGAATTTGTTCTCGAGCTTACGTATGGCTGCGACGTAAGCGTCCATTTTTTCGTTAATGACGTCCCAGTCCTTGTTGACTTGATTCACAACGAGCGCAGAGTCACCGTACACCATGAGGCGTTTGATGCCGAGCTCCACTGCTATGCGAAGACCATGCAGGGCTGCTTCGTATTCTGCTATGTTGTTGGAAGCCTTAAAGTGAATACGTAGGACGTATTTGATGGTATCTTTAGAGGGGGATATGAAATAGACCCCAGCTCCGGCACCATCAATCTTCAGCGACCCGTCGAAGTACATCACCCAGTGGTCGGCTGTGGTATCAGCCAAAGGAAGACTGATATCCGACCACTCGACTATAAAGTCGACAAGGCATTGTGACTTCACAGTTTTGCGGCTCTGGAATTGCAAAGTGAACTCGGATAATTCCAGAGCGTACTTGACGATGCGACCGCTGGCATCTCTGTTACGGAGGATGTCTCCGAGTGGCGCGTCGGACACCACTATGATCTTGAAGGCATGAAAGTAGTGGGATAGCTTACGTTTAGTGATCAGGAGTGCATATAACAGCTTTTGCACATGGTTGTAGCATTGCTTTGACTCGGTAAGCACTTCACTGATGTAATATATAGGGCGCTGGACCCCATACACATGTCCCACTTCTTTGCGTTCGACTACGAGTACAGTGCTGACCACGTTGGTCGTTGCAGCGATGTACAAGAGGAGCTCTTCATCATGCTTGGGTACCGTAAGAAGTGAGGAAGAAGCGACATAGGCTTTTAGCTCTTTGAAAGCCTTGTCAGCCTCCTCGGTCCACTCGAACTTTTCCTTAGCCTTTAGGAGCTTGAAAAAGGGAAGACCTTTTTCACCCATGCGTGAAATATAGCGGCTTAGGGCAGCCATACATCCGGTTAATTTCTGAACGTCCTTGACACACCGCGGAGGGCGTAACGTCAGGATATCATTGACCTTCTCGGGATTTGGTTTGATGCCATCTCGGCTAACATGGTGGCCGAGGAGAATCCCGGAAGGAACACCGAACACGCACTTGTTGGGGTTAAGCTTCCATTGGTACTTGTTCAAGGCATCAAAGGTGCTTTGAAGGTTAGCAATCAGGGTATTCGTTTGCCTGGTTTTACGACAACGTCATCCACATATGCTTCAACAAGGTCGGCAGCAATCTCATCGCTGAGACAAGCTTGAATGGCACGTTGGTAAGTAGCTCCAGCGTTTTTGAGACCGAAAGACATGGTCGTGTAACAAAAAGTGCCGAAGGGAGTAATGAAAGAGGTTTTCTCCTGGTCCTCGATCTTGAGGGCTATTTGGTGATAACCTGAATAGCAGTCGAGGAACGAGAGGAGTTCGCAACCTGCGGTAGAATCTACCACCTCGTCGATGCGAGGGAGATTGAACGCTTGTTTGGGGCAGTGTTTGTTGAGATCGGTATAATCAACACACATTCTCCATTCACCGTTTTTCTTTTGTACAAGGACCGGATTGGCTAACCACTCCGGGTGATACACTTCTCTAATAAAGCCAGCTGCTAGGAGCTTAGCTACTTCTACCCTAATGATCTCCTTGCGATCGCGGGCGAACCGACGCATTTTCTGCTTGACCGGTTTTGCTGTGGCAGATACCTCGAGAGCGTGCTCGGCCTTTTCCCTGGGCACACCAGGCATGTCGGAGGGTTTCCACGCGAACACGCTGATGTTCTCACGAAGGAACTAGACAAGCGCGTCTTCCTATTTTGGATCGAGGCTTGTGCAGATCTTCGTGGTCTTGGATGAGTCTTCGAGGGAGAGCTGAACCAACTTGTGCTGCTTAGCCTGGTTGGATGGACGCCGACCAGATCCAATAGGAGCCTCAAGCTCTGCTGGTGGAGCGTTCTCGACATCCAGACTTGAATGTTGCAGGGCATGAGAGAGTTCCTGGAACTCCGCGGCAGCGTAGGCCTTAGACTCGCACTCTCGAGCCATGAAGACGTTGCCACGTAGGGAAAGGATTCCCTGTTTGGTGGGTAGCTTCAAGACAAGATAGCCATAGTGCGGAACAGCCATGAATTTGGCGATGCCTGGACGGCCTAGGATGGCGTGATAGATTCCTTCGAAGTCAGCCACGATGAAGTTGATGTAGTCGATACGGAAGTGCTGCTTGGTACCAAACTGTACAGGCAAAGTGATCTGCCCAAGTGGGTACGAGGGCTTCCCTGGCATGATACCCCAGAAGGGAGTATCGTAGGGTTGCAAGCGCTCCACCTTGATACCCAATTCCAGGAAGGCTGGATAAAAGAGAATGTTCAGAGCACTGCCAACATTGACGAGGACTTTTTCGAACCTAACACCGTCTATCACCGGGTCAAGGACCAGCGGGAACCGACCGGCGTCAGGTATTTGTGCCCACATATCATTGCGACTGAATGATATAGGCTGTTCGGACCAGGCTGGAGCTTTGACATCGGCGATGAGGTGGTCGGGATCGGTGCTCTGAAGCGCCATAATGGCTCGTGAGAGTAGTTTCTTGTCCCGGGCGTTCTCGGACGCCACCTTGCCGCCGAAGATGACAGCAGTTACGTTTTTCACCGGTTCTTGATACGTGTGGCGTGGATTTGTATCCTGCTGCTCATCGTCGTCATCCTGGTGTTGGTCAGCCACCTTGCCCTTAGGATTTGGGCGTGGCTTTTTGTTAACGGCGGACTTGGCTAGTGCTTCGGCAAGGACCCGACATTGGCCCATGGTATGGCCTCTGCCAGGGTGTCGAGGACACTCCTGGGCGAGGATCTTGTCTACGGCCTCGTCATTGGGCCTCTTCTGTCCTTTGACTGCGTTGACATCGTCATCGACGCGGTTTCGATTGTGTTTGCCACCGTTGAAGTTGCCTTGACCACGACGCCGCATAGGGCGTTCGTCGTCCCGCTGGTCAGAACCACGGCTGAAACGTTGGCCACCATGACGAGCTGCCTGCCGACGAGGTGGTCGGTCAGGTTCACTGTCTTCATCGTCGTCCTCATTACGCCGGGCATTACGCTTGGAAGGGCCTGCACCGCAATGATTTAAGCCGTCTTCCACCTCAGCGTGCTCATTTGCAATGGCGAGGAGTTGGACCATCGTAGTGGGCTTCAAAAAGAATAGTTCTCTCTGTAATTCATAGCCTTGCGGTTGGTCCAGGCCATTGATGAAGGCCTCGATGCTGGCTTCTGGCGAGATGTTTGCGACACGATTCCAAGCATCCGAGAAGCGACGGATGTACTGGCGCAGTTACTCCTTCGGCTTGAGCCGTACTTGCTTCAGGGCATATTTGGTGCCAGGCTGAACGCAGGTGGGCTTGAAGTTGTCCACGAACATCTGCCGGAGCTGAGGCCAGCTATGGATTGACCCAGGAGGTTGTCGGAACAACCACGGGGAGACCGCGTTGCTCATGGCGATAGGTAAGTAATTGGCCATGACGTACTCATCACCACCAGCTGCTCAGATGGCAACCTCGTACAGCGTCAGCCAGTGCTCGGGATCCGCCTTGACATCGTAAGTCTTGATGTCAGTGGTACGAAAGTTTTTAGGCCAAACGACTGCTTTGAGCTGTTCAGAAAAGGGAGCGATGCCGGCCGCGTTCCGTCGTCCGCGGGCTTGCGCATTGATGGGTTCACGGACATTGCGGCGCTGTGGCTGCTCGACTTCATCGTCATCACGCAAATGATTCCTTCGCTGCTGATTGCGTCGGTAATTGCGTGGTTGGGGGTTATCCCTCGGATTGGGATAATAAAGATCGGGATAATCTGGATTGTAGCCATCGTCATCGCCATCTTGATAACGACCCCGATCACGCCTAGCATTATTGGAAGAGTTTTCGGCCTCACTCTCGGAATGCTGTGCTCGCTTATTGCGATTGCGCCGAGAATGACGAGATCTGCGGGAGGGAGGTTGGGAAGCCACGGAACGAAGATCGTTGACCTGGTTTTCTGCTGCAAACAGGCATTCTTTGATCCGATTCAGTCCCGGTGTCTCGGGAGGCAGTTGGTTTAACTTCTCCAAAGCCACGGCGATGTTGGCCGTGGGAGTTTCATGGACAGGTGCATTGCCGACCACGTCGAACTCAAGATTTAGATTACGCCGTCGCTGCCCACCAACGTTCATGTTACCGGCAGCAGCACCGCCTGCTCCACCATTATTACGATTGGGGATTAAGCGGGCTTCGTTTACACGGCGCTGGTCTCTAGCGGCGTTGTGGGCTTCACGGTCACGCCTTTGCTGCTCGGTTTCGTTCGGAACAGGCGGCTCATTGTCGCTCACCATGAAGATCAACCCACCGAAACCCGGTGGAAAACGGGGACTCTCGACGGCCTCCATCGAGTGCTCGGGAGTCACCAGAGCGGTAGAGATTTGGTGCCTGCTGTTGAAACTATAATCTGAGAGATCATAGTCCGAGCAGCTGAAGGACACAATCGGTGTTTCGTCAGTCTGAGCGAGCAGATCTGACACCGTAGGAAGTGGATCATGATCTTGGTGGTTGGGACCGAATTCTTTGATCACCACCATGTTGACGATGTGAGCAGGTCTATGCCTGGCTAGGGCCTGACATTCACTCATGGTGTGATTTTTGCCAAGGTGTCGAGGACACTCCTGGTCGGGAGTCTTGACCATGGCTTCGTCGTTGGGCCTCATGCTGACCTTGTGAGCAGGGTTCTCGGGAATCGCGTCAATGACGAGAATGCCATCTTCGCATTCTCGGATGCCTCTTGCATACGAGGTAGCGGCGTTGTCGAGCCCGAAGGGAAAAGACCGACCATGCCTAGCGGGTTCAACCGGACCTTCCGGAGCAGGGGCTCTCGGTTGTGCTCGGGATTCCTGACGCTGGGTTAGATCGAACTCGACCCTTCGACTAGATCGAGGGGGAGACTGGTAGTTCCTCCGAGCTTCGATGAACTGATCCAATCTCGCGGGTGGCGGAATCCGACTCCCGTGCGAGACTGGATTAAATTGAGCTGGTCCGTGACCAAACCCCGGTGTCCTCTGTGGCACGGGAGCTTGACGCCGAGATAGATCTGAGCGTCGGGGATTGTTGACCGGACCAGTCGGCCTGCGCCGGATCTGGGAGTCCCTAGTTTGGTGGACATTGATTCGACCCAAAGCTGCTTGATGACTTGGATCTGTCTGTCGAGTGTGACGGTTCCGATCTCGTCGAGATCGAACAGGGGTAAAATCCGAGAGATCTAGTTCTCGGTGGAGTTGGTACCGAGCACCCTCCACGAGATCCATAATCTCAACCAGACCACGTCCCTACTGATCAATCAAGTCGATCAGATCTGAATTGGTGACAGGTCTCCTCTGGTAGCGTGGAAGCTGTCGTGGAGGAGCAGATGCAGTCATCCCAGCCGTCGAGGACGGTTCGGATCTGTGCGGAGCAGGTGTTGGAACCTGTCGCAAGGATGGTGCTGAGACCAGAGAAACAACAGACGGTGCTGAGACCGGCTGTGGTGTAGGGGGTGCAGAGACCGACCCTGATGCTCCCGTGATCATGAGGGGCGCGGTTATGCTGGTGGTCCAGGAGATAGATCCAACCGTGAGCGTGATACCGGCCTCGAACTTCATGGAATTAGGGAACGAAACCATCTGGCTCGCTAATTGATCAAAGCGCTTGGCCCCTACCTGGCGCGCCAACTGTCGATTAAATATAACCGGCGGTCTACCATGGGGAACCCCACGGTAGGAGTTTGCTGTAAAGGAAACACAGAGACCTTGAACCAGATGTGAGAAACAGAACAAAGAGCCCGAGACAAGGATCTTTACCCAGGTTCAGGCCGCTCGGAAGCGTAATACCCTACGTCCTGCTTCTCGTTGTTGATTGAATACCAGGTACCTGTATTACAATGTCTAGACCCCTAGTACTCGAGAGCTATGATGAAGCTATGCCAGAAAAAGATATCTCCAGGTATGTGCGCTAGAGAAGGATGCGTTCTAGGGGGGTCCTTGGCCACCTTATATAGTTCGGTGAACAAGGTTACACAAGGGTCGGTTACATTGAGTCATATCTGATAAGGACTATCCTAACCGACTATGACTTCTTGAAGGCCAAGTAATCCTCGACGCGATCCACCCATCCTGATCAGAAGCGGACCACGGTCTTCAGCTTTTTGTCCAGCCCACCAGCCTGGTCGGTGATGGACCAGACTCCATCGTGTGCAAACTCTGGGCCATCTACCGAGTAGCCCAAAGTATAGCCGTGAGGGTATAGGGGGTCTATCCCCCCACACCAAGTCCGACGAGAAGAAATAAGAAGCTTGCAAACATTCGAGGAAAGCTACAATAGACGCGTCACATCAAGTGGAGCCTAGAGGAACCAAGAGTTGCTTCATGATAAGACCTGCAGACTCTCCCTAAACTAGAAATGAGGATATTCACAAGGTGAATAGACTTGCCTTGCAGTCCTACAACCCTTCCCAACCGCTATTCCTTGCCTCGTGTCGCGAAAAGCGTGCAAGAATCCTCGAGTATGGCCCCTGTCGTCTATTGCCCTGCGCCCTCGATGCCTTTATGAGCCAATGGGCAATGGGATAAAAGTCGGATGGTGCTACTACTCAAATAGAACGACCCCAGTTTTCGAACCAGTTTGTGAGGGTAATCATTTCCTTACTCCAGCAATATTTTGTTTCATACTGTTGCAAGCAAGATTACCTCCTTAACCAGAAGTTTGACTCCATTCCCTGGCCGTGAATGCAGACGGAGAAGTACGTGCAAGTCCCTTTCTCCGAACAGTCCCAGGACGGCTTCGCCGACGCCCTTCGTGAGGTCCTCGAGTACCTTGGCGTTCCCAAGGAGAACTGCCTCTGGTCCTGCCATAGGGAGTATGGACCCGATGGGCCGATGAACTCCTACTATGTGATGATTCAGATAGTGGCGTGCAAAGAAGTTCTAGGAATGCAGAGCATCCTCGCGTGCGCTATGGATGACACCATCATCTAAGCCGCACAGCTCGCTGCATGCTCTGCCCTCAAGCAGTTGATGCGCAACAACTACAAGATCCTTGAGCATGGACCATACCGCCTGCTGCCCCACACCCTCGACATCAGAATGGAGGCTATCAGGGTCAGTGACGCTTTTGTCAAGGAGTACAACGAGGCGTTGAAGGTCACAGGAAGGCACCTGCTTGCTCAAGACTTGCTCATCCAGGCATTTGAGGAGAACAAGGACATCTACTGACGCCAAGTGACTGCATTGGAGGAGAAGGTAAAGGCTCAAGAGAAGGAGATTGCCAAGTTACAGGGAGCAAGATGGTCCAACACCGCTCATATAACCACATACGACATGAAGGTCTCTCTGTACCTGCGTGAGCTGGTGGACAAGCTGTACAACAAGTGGAAGAGGACCGATGCCCTTCGTGTCCAGGAGTACCAGGACCTGCAGTCTCAGCTGCCTGACCACCTCCACAAGGCACCCCGCACTGAGGAATTTCAGGTGGAGTCTCCCGACCTCAACATGTATGCCTGCGTCATACCCGAGCCTGAACCCACCCCAGAGTGGGAGCTGGCCCAGTTCCATGTGAAGAAGCAGTTCACCAAGGGTACCCCGTCACCAGAGGAGAACGGATACCCCTTCTACCCCGTCGTGAAGTCAGAGCCCACTCCTGAACAGTGATCCGTGTGAGGAGGAACCACAGCATGGCTGACCAGAAGCTTGTATAGCTTACATGACGTGACTCACCGCTTAGTAGAGTAGATCGTCCCCTTTTGTTGCCTACCTGCGAGTAGTGCGAAGATTCCGCGAGTCTTCTAGTGTAGTGACTAGAGACATCGCCATGTAATAATTTGCTGTAATGAATGCTTGGATCTTAACGTACTTTTTGGATCTTATTGTTTCTTTGGTTGAGTGTTGGATAGATCAAAAATGTTTTAAATCGAAAATGCTATCTAGTAGTCATAAATTAATGCATGCCACTCGCACTCGGTCTCTGATCCTACGAATTCTCCAACAGGGAGTTAAGTCCACGATTCCACCGAGAGTTGCCATGATCGGAGATCAAGAAGGGCTACTGTCAGCCCAGAGACTCAACTCAGAGATGAGGAGGCTTCGCGCTTCGCTACCCAAGGAAGACGCCGTTGGAGAAACTCCTACGCCACGTCCACACCTTTTGGCCGAAGTGTTGGCTCAGCAGATCAGACAATTGGAAACCATGGCAAGGGAATTGGAGCAAATGCAAAAGCACCTTCTGCGGATGCAGCTCCCTACCTTCGATGGAGTGGATGATGATCCCATCATCGCCATAGATTGGGAGATGAGCATGCAAGAACTTGAGTTAATTCAGTTAATAATAGTAGTTTAAATCTTCGCTCTTCATTCTTAAGTTCTGTGCGTGAAGGCTAGCGTAACTGGGGTGGATTGCCTCAAATCGTTTTGGGAGACCCCTGTTGGGGTGATGAACTTTTGAAAGTGTCGAGAAGATTGTTGGAACGAAACTAAGAAGACCGCTACCCACCTCTACGACACCACGGAACAACTTCGACAAACGGAGTGGGAACAAGAAGCCGGTCACAAGATGTTATGAGTTATCACCTTACCCTGTACTACTTCCCTTAAATCTCGGGGTCGAGATTCTGTTAAGGGGGGTAGGACTGTAACAACCCGAAAATCCGAGCTATAAAATTTTTTCTGAAAACCTATGAGTGATGTTGTGTCATGTAGCATGTAGGGTTGCATAAGTTACATGTGTCATAAGACCTTACCTTGCAACCTCAAGCACGCATGCATAATTGCATTTTAATTACGTGTGAGTTGGTTTTTATTCTGCCTTTTTATGTGTGTATTAAATAATTAACCAACTAAACAATATTTATTTTGCCAAATAAATATTATAGGGAATAATACCCAATCATGAAAGGGCCAAGTATGCCACTATTTGATCAAGCAAAATTCACTCATCTCAAATATATATCTATATATATATATAAGTATATGTATCAAGTATAAAACAATGAGAAAGGAAAATAGAAAAAGGAAAACAAAGAAATAAGAAAGGAAGGAAGGTCTTCGGCCCTCGAGCGGAATCAGCCAGCCCGGTTTTCTTTCCCTCCCCTTCCCTTCTTTCTTTTCCCCGCACCGAGCCGGCCCAGCCAAGCATCTCGAGGCCAGCCTCTCGAAGCCAGCATCTCGAGCCAGCCTCCCGAAGCCAGCCCCTTGACGCCAGTCTCTCGACGCCAGCAGAGACCTCGAAGCCAGCGGAGGCCTCGAAGTCAACAGAGACCCCGAAGCCAGCCTTCGAGGCAAGAGGGCAGCCTTCGAGGCAGGAGGACCTCGGAGCCAGCCCATCGGAGCTAGCCCCTCAAAGCCAGCTCGAAGGCCCAGCAAGGCAACCCATCAAGTAGCCGCGTCACCCCGCACCACGCCAATGCCTCCCGAACCGCTGACAAGTGGGACCGCCCTATCATACCTTTACCTCCCTCACACACCGTCGCAGCTCTGCTTTTTCTCCCAGCCGACATCACGCGGCAAACCTGTCCCATCGCGTCGCGTCTAAGCAACCACCTCGATGAAAGTGTGGGAATAGTTGATTGTATTCCACAAGTGTTACAGGAGTACATATAGGGGCAGCTGGGGTGGCATGCAGGCCTACCGCACGGGCCCAATTACATCTATGATTATGGGCCCAATTACATTAGTCTAACACTCCCCCTCAGTCTAATCGGGAGCATCGCTAATGGTGAGACTGGTCCTGAACTCCTGGAACAGCGAGGTGGGAAGACCCTTGGTGAAGATGTCGGCGTACTGTGAAGTCATAGGAACATGAAGTACCCGAACATGACTGAGGGAAACCTTCTCTCGAACAAAGTGGAGATCGATCTCAACATGCTTTGTCCGTTGATGTTGTATTGGATTACTAGAGAGATATACTGCACTGACGTTGTCACAGTAGACAATGGTGGCTCGGCGAGGTGGTCGATGAAGCTCGATCAACAACTATCGTAGCCAAGTCGCCTCGCCAACTCCATTTGCCACAGCGCGGTATTCAGCTTCAGCACTGGAGCAAGACACCGTGTGCTGACGCTTGGAAGACTAGGATACCAGGTTATCAACCCGGTTTTCTTTCCCTCCCATTCCCTTCTTTCTTTTCCCCGCGCCGAGCCGGCCCAGCCAAGCATCTCGAGGCCAGCCTCTCGAAGCCAGCATCTCGACGCCAGTCTCTCGACGCCAGCAGAGACCTCGAAGCCAGCGGAGGCCTCGAAGTCAACAGAGACCTCGAAACCAGCCTTCGAGGCAAGAGGGCAGCCTTCGAGGTAGGAGGACCTCGGAGCCAGCCCATCGGAGCTAGCCCCTCAAAGCCAGCTCGAAGGCCCAGCAAGGCAACCCATCAAGTAGCCGCGTCACCCCGCACCACGCCAATGCCTCCCGAACCGCTGACAAGTGGGACCGCCCTATCATACCTTTACCTCCCTCACACACCGTCGCAGCTCTGCTTTTTCTCCCAGCCGACATCACGCGGCAAACCTGTCCCATCGCGTCGCGTCTAAGCAACCACCTCGATGAAAGTGTGGGAATAGTTGATTGTATTCCACAAGTGTTACAGGAGTACATATAGGGGCAGCTGGGGTGGCATGCAGGCCTACCGCACGGGCCCAATTACATCTATGATTATGGGCCCAATTACATTAGTCTAACACTCCCCCTCAGTCTAATCGGGAGCATCGCTAATGGTGAGACTGGTCCTGAACTCCTGGAACAGCGAGGTGGGAAGACCCTTGGTGAAGATGTCGGCGTACTGTGAAGTCATAGGAACATGAAGTACCCGAACATGACTGAGGGAAACCTTCTCTCGAACAAAGTGGAGATCGATCTCAACATGCTTTGTCCGTTGATGTTGTATTGGATTACTAGAGAGATATACTGCACTGACGTTGTCACAGTAGACAATGGTGGCTCGGCGAGGTGGTCGATGAAGCTCGATCAACAACTATCGTAGCCAAGTCGCCTCGCCAACTCCATTTGCCACAGCGCGGTATTCAGCTTCAGCACTGGAGCAAGACACCGTGTGCTGACGCTTGGAAGACTAGGATACCAGGTTATCACTAAGAAACACTGCGTACCCTGAAGTGGAGCGCCGAGTATCGGGACACCCAGCCCAATCAGCATCTGTGTATACAACAAGGTCTGTCGGTGATGAGCGGCGTATGGTCAAACCGAGAGACTTGGTGCCTTGCAGATAACGCAAGATCCGCTTGAGAGCAGTCAGGTGAGGTTCCCTGGGATCATGCATATAGAGGCACACTTGCTGAACAGCGAAGGCAATATCTGGGCAAGTGAAGGTCAAATACTGGAGGGCGCCAGCAAGACTGCGGTACTGCGTGGAATCAGCGACAGGAGGTCCATCTGCAGACAATTTGGAGTGTACATCAACAGGGGTGCTGCAAGGCTTGCACTCACTCATCCTGGCTCGCTCTAATATGTCCTGAGAGTACTGGCGCTGAGAAAGAAATAATCCACTGGCAGAGCGTGTCACTGAGATGCCCAAAAAGTGATGAAGAGGACCCATATCCGTCATGGCGAACTCACGCTGGAGAGCTTGAATAATCTGCTTCAAAAGACTTGCGGACGAAGCAGTGAGAACGATGTCATCAACATAGAGCAACAACAGGGCCGTGTCATTCCCTCGTCGATAAAGAAAAAGTGATGAATCTGACTTTGCTTCAACAAATCCGATGGAGATAAGATGAGAGGCAAACCGATGACGCCAAGCGCGCGGAGCCTGCTTCAAACCATATAGGGACTTGTTGAGCCGACAGACAAAATCAGGGCGAGAAGAATCCACAAACCCGGTGGGCTGAATGCAGTACACTGTCTCAGTGAGGGTGCCATGTAGGAATGCATTTTTCACATCCAACTGGTGTATGGGCCAATCCTGAGAAAGAGCCAAAGAGAGAACCACTCGGACTGTCGCTGGCTTTACCACGGGACTGAATGTCTCATCATAATCAATACCTGGCCGCTGTGTGAAACCCCTGAGGACCCAGTGGGCTTTATAGCGATCGAGAGAACCATCTCCGTGGAGTTTATGACGAAAAATCCACTTGCCAGTGACCATATTAACACCGGGAGGTCGAGGGACAAGGTTCCAAGTCTCATTGGCGAGTAAGGCGTCATACTCAGCTTGCATAGCGGTGCGCCAATTTGGATCTGACAGAGCACCACGAACAAAGTGGGGTAGAGGCGACAGGGGCAAAGCATGGAGGTTGAGGCGATCCACGGGCTGTGCGATGCCGACCTTGCCGCGCGTGCGCATGGGATGCACATTATCGACGGGCGTGATGGCGACCGGTGCAGTGGAGGTCGTGTGCCGAAAACCGCTGGCAGCAACCTGCTCGGAGGGGGCCTCGATGCTGGCAGGGGCAGTGGTACTGGAGGCCGGGCCGGTAGTAGTAGCCGCGCCGTGGCCGACCGTGGCCGGGCCGTGAGGGGGCCTCAATGCTGAGCCCCCGCTCGGAGGGGGCGGAGAGGTCGTGCGCCCCGCGCCGTGGCTGCCCGTGGCCGGGCCGTGAGGGGGCCTCGATGCTGAGCCCCCGCGCATACTCGACGTTAGGGCCGGGTAGCCTGAGGGAGTGGGGCGAAGGGTCGGAGGGGGCCTCGATGCGGAGCCCCCGCTCGGAGGGGGCGGAGAGGCCCCAGGGGCAGCAGCGCCGGAGACACCAGTGGCACTGCTGGCAGCAACCCGGGGTGACGAGTCCCCAGGGGCAGCAGTGCCGGTGGTGGCCTCGGTGGCCGGAGTACCTGCAGTCACAGCTCTTGGCCATATGGGCAAAGAGGAATCATCAACATCGTTCAAAAACTCAAGTGTGTTAGGATCCTGAGGGGTGGTGGACATCTCAGAGAATGGAAACAAAGTCTCGTCGAACACAACATGACGAGAGACAATGATCCGGTTGGAATGAAGGTCAAGACAGAGGTATCCTTTGTGATCGGAGGAGTACCCGACGAAAACACACAGGGAGGAGCGAGGTGATAATTTATGTGGAGCTGTGGACGAGAGGCTGGGATAGTAGGCACAGCCGAAAACCCGAAGATGGGTATAGGAAGGCTGAGTGCCATAAAGGGCAAAGAAAGGAGTGCGGCCGTCTAGAGTTTTGGTTGGGTGACGATTTATCAGGTAGGTGGCGGTGTGAAGAGTGTTTGCCCAATAAGCCGGAGGAAGACTGGCCTGAAAAAGAAGGGAACACACAATGTTGTTAAGTGTGCGAAGAGTGCACTCAGCACGTCCGTTCTGTTGTGATGTGTATGGACACGATAGACGGAGGACTACACCATGGGTGAGGAAGAGCGTGCGGGCTGAGGAGTTATCAAACTCGCGGCCGTTGTCGCACTGAACCGCCTTAATGGGAGAGTTAAACTGCGTGTGCACATAGGAGAAAAAGTGAAATAAAACGCCAAAGGTATCGGACTTGAGGCGTAAAAGAAACGTCCAGGTATAGTGTGTGCAATCATCAAGAATGACAAGATAATATTTATAGCCGGACACACTAACAACTGGAGATGTCCAAAGATCACAATGGATTAAATCAAACGGGTGAAGCGCTCGGGAATTTGACATGCTGAAAGGAAGACGCACATGGCGTCCTAATTGGCAGGCATGGCAAATGTGATCAGGAAGACGCTTGCTGCAAGAAGCGCCGTGGCTGCCCGTGGCCGGGCCGTGAGGGGGCCTCGATGCTGAGCCCCCGCTCGGAGGGGGGGAGAGGTCGTGCGCCCCGCACCGTGGCTGCCCGTGGACGGGCCGTGAGGGGGCCTCGATGCTGAGCCCCCGCGCATACTCGACGTTAGGGCCGGGTAGCCTGAGGGAGTGGGGCGAAGGGTCGGAGGGGGCCTCGATGCGGAGCCCCCGCTCGGAGGGGGCGGAGAGGCCCCAGGGGCAGCAGCGCCGGAGACACCAGTGGCACTGCTGGCAGCAACCCGGGGTGACGAGTCCCCAGGGGCAGCAGTGCCGGTGGTGGCCTCGGTGGCCGGAGTACCTGCAGTCACAGCTCTTGGCCATATGGGCAAAGAGGAATCATCAACATCGTTCAAAAACTCAAGTGTGTTAGGATCCTGAGGGGTGGTGGACATCTCAGAGAATGGAAACAAAGTCTCGTCGAACACAACATGACGAGAGACAATGATCCGGTTGGAATGAAGGTCAAGACAGAGGTATCCTTTGTGATCGGAGGAGTACCCGACGAAAACACACAGGGAGGAGCGAGGTGATAATTTATGTGGAGCTGTGGACGAGAGGCTGGGATAGTAGGCACAGCCGAAAACCCGAAGATGGGTATAGGAAGGCTGAGTGCCATAAAGGGCAAAGAAAGGAGTGCGGCCGTCTAGAGTTTTGGTTGGGTGACGATTTATCAGGTAGGTGGCGGTGTGAAGAGTGTTTGCCCAATAAGCCGGAGGAAGACTGGCCTGAAAAAGAAGGGAACACACAATGTTGTTAAGTGTGCGAAGAGTGCACTCAGCACGTCCGTTCTGTTGTGATGTGTATGGACACGATAGACGGAGGACTACACCATGGGTGAGGAAGAGCGTGCGGGCTGAGGAGTTATCAAACTCGCGGCCGTTGTCGCACTGAACCGCCTTAATGGGAGAGTTAAACTGCGTGTGCACATAGGAGAAAAAGTGAAATAAAACGCCAAAGGTATCGGACTTGAGGCGTAAAAGAAACGTCCAGGTATAGTGTGTGCAATCATCAAGAATGACAAGATAATATTTATAGCCGGACACACTAACAACTGGAGATGTCCAAAGATCACAATGGATTAAATCAAACGGGTGAAGCGCTCGGGAATTTGACATGCTGAAAGGAAGACGCACATGGCGTCCTAATTGGCAGGCATGGCAAATGTGATCAGGAAGACGCTTGCTGCAAGAAATAGCATTGGAACTAATGAGCTTGGACAATGCCTCATGACCGATGTGACCAAGACGACGATGCCAGAGGGTGGTGGAGGACGAGACGGCAGCAAGGGCGGTGGTGCTGGTTGGTGCTAGTGGAAAGAACGGATAGAGGTCACCCGTGCTATTGCATCTAGCGATCACTCTCCGAGTCTGTAGGTCCTTCACAGATAGGCCAAAAGGGTCAAACTCAATGGAACAATTATTATCAGTGGTGAAACGACGAACAGAAATCAAATTCTTAATAATGCTAGGTGAGACTAAAACATTAGAAAGAAAAAGAGGACATTGTGAACTGGAAAAGGAGTGTGACCCAACGGAGGTAACAGGAAGTAAAGCTCCATTACCGACAATGATAGATGAAGGACTTGAGGATGAAGGAGGGTGAGAGGAGGATAAGATACCAGCGTTGTTGACCATGTGCGAGCCAGCGCCGGAATCAGCGTACCATTCAGGCGGTGATTGGTTCAGCGTCAGGGTGCTGAAGTTGTGGACGAGCGGCGATGAATTCCAGGACTGCCCGGGCATCGGGGTCCATGGCTGGAACTGCTGTTGCGGTGGCACGTCGTAGGGTCCAGATTGGACACCCCAGTAGCCGAACCCTGATGAAGCGCCAAACACAGGAGGATACATGGTTCACCTGATGTGCTGCTTCTCTTTCTTTCTCTCTCTCTCTCTTTTTTAATCTCCCAGCAAATCGACTCCCAAATCGACCGCCGCCTCCGGCTCGCCGCCGAAGCACCCCGATGGCCCGCACGAAGCAGACGACGCGCAAATCGACGGGTGGCAAGGTGCCGCGCAAGTAGCTGACGACGAAGGCGGCGTGCAAGTCGCGCTGACGAGGAGACGAGCTCAGCGACGGCGAGGAGGGGCCGTCGAGCGGGTGAGTCGTGCGAGTAGATGAGCCGCGCGATGACTTCGGTTCCGCGCGAGGTGGAGTCGCGCGAGTCGGGCCGGCGAGCGGGTGAGCTCTCCGACGGCGTAGAGGGGCCGGCGAGCGGGTGAGCTCTGCGACGGCGTAGAGGGGCCGGCGAGCGGGTGACCTCTGCGACGGCGGGGTAGATCGGCCGGCGAACGTTGTCCAGCGGCGGCGCGATTAGGGTCTGCGGAAGCGGGGAGAGGCCATAGGAACGAACCTCTCTGATACCATGAAAGTGTGGGAATAGTTGATTCTATTCCACAAGTGTTACAAGAGTACATATAGGGGCAGCTGGGGTGGCACGCAGGCCTACCGCACGGGCCCAATTACATCTATGATTATGGGCCCAATTACATTAGTCTAACACTCGACCGTCCGATCACGCATGGATGTCCGCCTGCTCGCGTCGCTAGGATCCAAGGCCTGAGAGCCCCTCTGCACACCGCACCCACGGCCGCGAGCTTGTCTCTCCGTGGGCGCGCACGCCAAGGATTCCCGCCGGGCGCAGCATCCTTAGCCGCGAAGCCAAGGCAGCTTGAGTCCCTGCCAACCGGAGCCCACGAGCCCCGCCGTGACCGCCCTAGAGCCCAAGGACGGGATTGCCCTCGCACTCGCTACCAAAAGCCGCCGCCGTGCCATTGATGCCGCTATCCACTATTTAAGCGCGCCGTCGCCCCGACTAGGGTTCCCAGACCGCCGCCGCCGCCGCACCAGTTGCCTCTTCACCCACCAACCACGCCAAGAAGAGGAATTGGGGAGAGGAAGGTGAAGAGAGGAGGCGGAGAACACCGTCTGCCGGAGCCGGAGAAGAAGGAGACGCCATCGCCGGAGTTGGGGAAGACGAAGGCCGTCCGCCGGAGCTGCTGCTGCTGAGCTGCCAGACCAAGGAGGAGGAGCGGAACCGTGAGCCGAAGGCCAGAAGATCTTCGGAGCGTTGGACGTGTACCACACCATCTTGACCCGTCAACGAAGGTGAGCACGCCGGAGCGCCGCCGTCCTTCCCTTTTCCCCCCTAGCCTTGCTTGCTTTCTTCTCGGTCATGGTGCCTCGCACCGAGGCATGGAGGCTGAGCCACACGTGCACACTCAAGCGCCACGCGCGCCGCATCCCTGCATGCGCCGATAGCTGCTAGCGCCGCTGCTCGCCGTCGCGTCACCGTGGCCTTGCGCCGCCACAACGAGGCCGATGCGTCTCTACCTCGAGGAGCGTCAGGCTCCATTAACCAGGGGTTCGTGCTCGCCTTGATGTGCCGGACTGGATGCACACGATAGACGCTAGGATCGAGGCCTCGGGTACCCTTTTTGCCGAACCTCGCCGTCGGTGCGTCTCGCCTCGTCACCCTGAAGCGCCGCCGTTCACCGTTGTGTATCCGTCGCCCCGACCACTGCGAAGACCAAGAAGAGGATGAGGAGGATAGCCGTGAAGAGCCGCGTCGACTGAGCTAGAAGATGAGGCCTCGAGGCCCTTCCAGTCGCCGTGCCGCGTGCTAACGACCATGGCCGAAGCCCCGCCGTGGGCACGAACACCCACGCGGACTCCGCCACGGGATTTGGTCGCCGCCGGCACACTGGGAAGGTGCTACGCACCCTTAGACGCGCTCCCATGCGCTACATGGACTCACACCCAGGCTGAGGCGAGCTGCAGCCGACCGCCGACGCCGTCGACCCGCCGTTCACCGTGGAGCGCCTTAAGGGAGCCAAGCTTTGACCTTGGAGTCCACCGGAGGCTTCGCCATGGAGGACAGGAGCTCAGCCACCGTGTCCCTGCGTCCGCAGCCGACTCCGATAGTTGCAAGGAGACCCCTCGAATGACTGAGAACCCCTCGAGCGAATGGACACCCCGAGTGATGGAAACCCCCCTCGAGCGAATGGGCGTCTTGAGTGATGGAGAACACCCCCTCGAGCGAATGGACCCCTCGAGCGGGGCAAAGCCGATACAACTCGCTTCCCCTAAACCCGCGAATCGTGGCCGCCGCAAAGGAGAGACCCTATGCGACTCAAGACGCTAGGCCAAGCACTCGATTGGAGGGATTCGAGCCCCTGCTGTGCTGTCAACGAGCACCGCCGCCGTCGAGCCACCGAGCCCCGTGGAGCGCCTCACCAGGAGCCAAGCTTCGACCTTGGAGGCCAACAGAAGACTCGCCGTGATCCCATGGAGCTGCGTCGACCCAGCAAGATGGAGCCGTGGGACCTACCCAGGAGGCTGTTGCCGTGCACCAACCCCTCGTCGGAGTTCCGCCGTGGGATTTGCTTCATACACGGACATTGCCGAGTGGCTAGGTCGCCGCTGGCACCTGGAATGGGTACTCCGTGACTCCAATCGAACTCCCCACGTACTAATCGGACTTGAAGACGCCCTACGCCGTGTTGTTGTCGTACGCCGTCGACGTCGAGCCGCCGGTCGCCGTAGAGCTAACCACCGGAGGCCAAGATGAAGCCTGGAATCACATCAAGGTGTTCGCCGTGAAGTCCTGGAGCCGATGAGCGGGATAATGAAGCCGAAGGACCTGCAGAACACCGGGACTTGGAGGATTGCTGCCGACGGCGAGCGTCCGCCGTCGGAGAAGGGAAACAGAGAAGGGGATTTGTTCAGCCAGACAGAGATGGACGTGGTCCATGTAGACTACAGACACCGCAACACCATTCGAGGGACACTGGTGCATCGAGGACAGGTCTGTGGACCTCGAGGACTAGAAGGAGACGCCAAGGACATGGTCCATGTGGACCTGAGTCATCGACAGTGAGACCAGACAGGACGGGTGCACCGTGGACCGCACAGGAGTGAGCCGGGAAGGCTTGGAGCTGTGGGGACAGTGCTGATGACGTGGACCAACCAAGAGCTGACACGTGTCGCCACCAGAATAATCCAACCGTTTATCTTTTTCAGAAAATAGTTAAATCTTCGAAAATTCATAACTAATTCATATGAACTCAGAAAAATATGAAACAAGCGTCTAAATTTTCTATAAATCGAGATCTACGTCATGAGCCTATGTTTGAGTGCATTTGGATCTTTTGAATTTTATTTGATTCTTTGTGCTATTCTATAGGAGTCACTTACGCGACTCATGTGTCTCGTTTACAGAGCGAACGAGGAGCAATTCGAAGGAGGAGTCTATGAGTACCAAGAGGAAGTCCTGTTGTACGACTACGTTGATAGATGGCGACTCACACCGCGACTACCTCGACAGCGCAGGTGTCATGGCAGCACCTACTCTTAGAAATCCTAGTAGACATGGCAAATATGTAGAACTGCTAGTGCTTTACTTTTATGCAATGCTTATGCCTGAGATAGGTTTGCATGATAGAATGATATTTGTTTACCCTACCTTGTCGTAACCTTTCACCTGCTTACCCGCTGATATGTTAGCCACATGCTTGCTTGCTATAATTATATATATATATACTTCACTCGCTTACATTTTGGATGCGACGTGATGAACCCTGGGAGGGCCTGGAGGGTACCAGGCTTGGGGGTGTGTGTTGGATCTGATGCGCATGTGAGCTGATGATGATGGATCTGGGTTGGGGTGGAACTTACGGCAGGGAGTAGGGTAAGGGTTGAGTCGATCGAGCTGAGATTTACGACGAGCTTTTGGAGCGAGTCTAGCCGGGGGGTGTATCTGACACCCCTAGAAAGTCTAGTCTGTGGCGGACTAATTTGGTTACGAGAGGTGGTCTTGGGTGTGAGCCTTTAAGGGGTGGAACCCATGATGAAGGTGCCGTGGTAGCACGTTAAACTCGACCCGGGAGAAGACATCTTGGCTTGGTCAATACCTAGGAACTGTTGCGCTGGTATCCGGACCTATATGAATCTCTTGCTATCCACTCGCTTTCTAATGGGGGGGAGATGGCCGAACCGCTGCGTAGACCGATGCCATTACTATCAGGCGAGCGTATGTGAGGAAGGTACGGGCTTGCGTCCCACACCCTTTCGAGACGGTCATGGTGCCCCGCGGAGCCAGGGGACATGAGCCTTCATAGTATCAGTCACCGTAGCAGTGTTTCAGATCTGAGAGGTAGGATTACATCGTTCTAGGGCAGTAGGCGCCCGGAATCAGCCTAGTTGACGACGGTCAGCGATGAAGGTAGATCTTGTGGATTAGTGAAACCTCTGTAGAGTGTTATGGTTGATCGATCGATACATATGCCAATTTATTGGCTATGGACCTTTCCTTAGGAGGATGCACCGGACTAGTGAGTGGAGTGTTCTACCTTCCCCTGAGAGTTGATTCCGGCCGTGAGCCAGGTTGAGGGCTGCGGGCCGCTGAGACAAAGCCAAGTGTGGAGTTGGCTTTGTCGACTTGAGAGTGAGTCATGGTGATGAAGGTGGAGATGTGGTGATGGATTTGGGATGGATGGTTGATGGATGGATGTGTGGGATGGGAATGTGTTAAAACTGGACTTGTTATATTTTAAATATTGCTTGCATGCATAGGAAACCCACAACTAAATTATAGGATCGCCAGATCCCTTGTTTCTTTTCCACAAAAGCTCATCGGTGCTGACCATGGCCTGCACACATCTGGCGGTGTGCAGATTTACTTGCTTCATAGTGATGAATGGAATTATAAGGATTAGATGGTCTCGTGCCTGCGCTCAAGATGGATGATGAGGATCCTTCCACAACGCTCTTCTACTTCCGCAGCTGTTCTAGATGATTGTACTATGATGCTACGCCAAGTGGCGATGTAAATGACTGATGTAAGCCTTATAAAGGTACCCCTTCTTTAATTTTGATGTATGGATTTGATTATCAACTGTTGTATAATGATGTGATAGCTCTTGTTATTCACATTATTATCCGTTCTGTGGATTTTCCCTTCGAGGAAAATTTGAGGATGTTTCAGTTATTGTAACACCCCGGCTCAGGGCTTAATAGGATTAATAGGATACCCATACCAACAAGTTGCAACTTCTTTTCCGGAAGCCCATCACTAAAAAACTCCAAAGTTAAGCGTGCTTGGCCTGGAGCGATGGGTGACCGACCGGGAAGTCCCTTTCCGAGTGCGCATGAGTGAGGACAAAGTGCGCAGAAAAGACTGGTGTTGGTCGACCTCCTATGCCTAGTGTTACTTTAGGTAAAACGAAGCAGACATGGGGAAAGATCTATGGTGGTCCTGGTGCTTCCTCCTCTAGCTATTCCCCCACTTCATCCTCTATATCTGGTGTCAATGAGCCGGCAACTTACTTGGATAGTGACCCTGTCACTGGTTGTGGGGATTCCTTTGACATATTGCTGTGATGGCATGACCACAAGCTGACCTATCCCATCTTATCAATAATGGCTCATGATATCAAGTCTGTTCCTGTATCTACTGTGTCCTCCGAGTCTTGTTTCAGCTGTACAGCACAAATACTCGAAGACTGGCGGCAGCGCTTGTTGCCTGAGCATATGGAGATGCTCACCTGCATCAAAGACTGGGATCAAGCAGCAAGAAAGGAACAACATGCACCTAAGGACACAAACCTGGAGGAGTTGTTTAAGAACTTGTACCTGGATGAAGGCGAAGGCAGTGGTAGCGGCACCGACAGTAGAGGTACTGCTGGTGCTGGTGCTGGATAGAAGATTAGAAGAAGAAGAGAACCTCTACAAAAGGAGAGGTAGACCACGAGTCCATCTAGCTTATTAGCTTGAGTCCATCGAACTTGTTCATCACTGAATGTTACATTACATTTTGCAAGTTGATTGCACTTTTGGTGAAGCTTGAAGCATGAAGAAGTAAGGACATGGACATTTGCTCCTTCTTGTTGCCACAATGGCACAATGCCACTATTGGTCTTTTGTAAGTTAAGAACATTTGTTGGTTCTGTTGCCACTGCTGTTTGCTATTGTAATAGGATAGAACTACTAAGACTTGATGCCATGATTATGAACTAAGACTTGATGAGCTGGCTGTACCCTTTTCCTTTCTAGGGTTTCTCACAAGGGTGAGTTTTACCTAGAAAGGTTTTTAATGAGGCAGCATTACACAACAGCTCCTTTGGATAATCATTTTCGTTATATCTTGACTTGTGTTCTGCTGTTCTTTGTATTTCTATGTTGTGAAACATGTTTTATCATGTGTTTTGAAGTTTGGAACTTTGAACTTGAGAATTTTCTGTTGAAAATGAGGTTTTTGCCTTGATGGGCCGTGGGCCGGCACGACACGACTAAAAGGGCCATGGCACATGGGTGACATGGCACAGAAAAATGGCCCATGTGCCGTGCCGCGGGCTGAAGGCCTGGCCCATGGCACGGCTAGGCACGGCACGGCCGGCACGGCGACACGGCGCGGCACGGCACGGCCATGCCGTGCTGGCACGATAGCCAAGTATATGCGTAAAGGACTTAGCTAGAAAAATTTGACACGAGCGAGGCATGTTGTGTTGTTGTCATTCGCGTACCATTGAGATTTGGTACCTAGCAAACGACGCAACAAATCCAGATTTTTAGATCCACTACAAAACAAATACCAAAGAACTCCACGCAATGTAAAAAAAAACTATCCTTCTTAAATACAAAAGATACACAAACCTTTTACGCATCCGAGAAAAAAAGAAATGCATAGATGGTGTTGCTAAGAACGGCGAATATCCCATTGCTCTGCTGATTTGAGTTCTTAGTCCCCACACCACTTTTGGCAGTTCTTCAATCCACTTTCCTCCATAGTCTTTTAGCTCTTCATAGAGTCTTGCCTTTAATCCTTGTAAAATCAACCCGTTTGCTCTTTCCACTTGTACATTGGCTTGAGGATGAGCTACGGAGGCGTAATCTATAGTGATTCTATAGTCCGTTGCCCAAGATGTAAACTCCTTTGCTGTGAAAGGCGATCCTAGGTCGGTGATGATTTTGTTTGGTATTCCAAACCTGAACATGATGCTTTGTATGAACTCGATGACTTTTTCAGCGCTGTATTTGACCAAAGTCTTGTACTCGATCCACTTGGTGAACTTGTCAATTGCGACGAAGATGTATTCGTGTCCTCCAGAAGTTCTTTTGAGTGGGCCAACTTGATCCAAGCCCCAACAGGAGAAGGGCCAAGCCGACGGTATGCATATGAGGTTGTGTGCTGGTACGTGTTGTTGTCTTGCAAACATCTGGCATTCTTTGCATTTTTTGACGAAGTCTTCTGCGTCCTTCATGGCTGTGGACCAGTATAATCCCATCCTGAAAAGCTTTGCCTACCAAGGTTCTTGAGGCCGCATGGTTGCCGCAGCAACCCGCGTGTATTTCGTCGATGATGTTGATTCCTCTTTCCCTTGGTACGCACTTGAGTAGTACTCTTGATGATGCTGCTCTTCTGTATAAGTTTTTCCTGACCAAGACATAGTTTTTGCTTCTTCGTAGCAGCCGGGTTCTTTGCGTCTTGTCTTCTGGTAGTATCTTGTCCTTGATATAATCTATGAATTGTTGCCTCCAGTCTTCGTAGATTATCGTAATCTACCTTTTTAAAGGGTCTTGGTCAATTTCCATTGGGTCTTCTTTAGTTGCCCCTTGTTGAGGTTATTCATCAAGCTGCTTGATGGAGGGTTGCTTTAGTTCTTGGACGATGATTTCTGGTGGTACCTTGATTCTATCTGATCTGAGCTTGGCCAGTGTGTCTGCTGCTACATTTGCGTCTCTGAGAGCATGATGTATCTCTAGCCCTTGAAAGTTCTTTTCTAGCTTTCTGATTTCTGCACAACAGGCCCCCATTTTGTCTCTGGTACAGTCCCAATCTTTGTTGACTTGGTTGATGACGACTGCCGAATCGCCGTACACTAATAATCTTTTTATTGCCAATGAGTGAGCGACTCTTAGTCCATGTATGAGTGCCTCATATTCTGCTTTGTTGTTCGTTGCTTGCCACAAGATTTGTAGGACGTATTTGAGCTGCCTTCCTTCTAGTGATATAAGCAATATTCCTGCTCCAGCGCCTCCTAGTTTGATTGAGCCATCGAAGTACATGCTCCAATGATCCGTGATAGGTTCTGGTTCTTTTAAAGTTGTTTCTGTCCACTCAGCTAAGAAGTCGCTGAGTGCTTGTGACTTGATTGCCTTTTTTGGCTGAAATTCCAAGTTTAAAGCTCTGAGTTCTACTGCCCATTTTGATACCCTCCCTGTTGATTTCTTGTTCCTTAGTATATCTGCTAGTGGGAAGTCGATGATCACCGTAATCTTGTGCTCTTGGAAGTAGTGCCTTAGTTTTCTTGATGTTATGAGGATGGTGTATAGTAGCTTCTGAATGTGTGGGTATCTAACTTTTGATTCTGTTAGAACCTCGCTGACGTAGTAGACTGGCCTTTAAACCTTGTAGACGTGGCCGGGTTCTTCCCTCTCGACCACAATAGCTGTGCTGACAACGTTCTTAGTTGCTGATACGTAGAGTGGCATATCTTCCTTCTTGGTTGGTGGTACTAGTACTAGTGATGATGCTAAATACTCCTTCAACTTCTGAAAGGCTTCATCGGCTTCTTCTGTCCACTCGAACTTGCCTGTCTTCTTTAACAATTTAAAGAAGGGGATACCTTTTTCTCCCAAATGTGATATAAATCTATTCAGGGCTGCCATACAACCCATTAACTTTTGCACTTCCTTGATGCTTCTTGGTGGCTTCATATCCAGGATTGCCTTGATTTGCTTTGTGCTTGCTGAAGGGTAATGAGGGTGCTACGCTAGCCAGAAAACAAAACTTTTTCTGCCTCATATCCCAGGATATACTGCTAGATATAAGTCACAGGGTTACCGCTAGACGCGCAGAGCAGCGGAAGACTTGATGTAGTCGAACGCGTCGAGCAGTGCCGTGCAGTTGCGTGGTCGTCCGTCAACTATGTCCTTCACGCACCAATCAACCGAGCACGTCCCCGACCAGTCCAACTGGTTGCCGAGCATGTTCAACTGGTTCCCGACCAGTTGCTGACATGTTGCCGACCACCGTGATCGACGAGATCCGTCCAAGTACCACAGATGTAGTACCTCCGAGGTATCACACACGTGCGGGGAGAAGCGTTGCGCTACCGGATTGCTAGATCTGCGAAGAGCAAAAGCGTGAGCGTGGGTGGCGAAGGCGGCGAGATCAATCTGATTGATTCGCTTAGATTGGCATTGCATGTCTCTTGCCTCGCCCTACCCCTTGCTTATATAGGCGTGTCCTATGCAACCCCGAACTGGAGGCCCATCAGGAAACCCTAAGCTTTATCTAATTCGAGTCCAACTCGAATTAGGCTTCTTTCCCTTAAGCGTGCGACCCTATGGGTTCACGTACACATAGACATGGGCCGAGGACTCTTACTCTCCCAATAGTTGACAGTGGCCTCTAGCAAGGCATAACAACTCCTATGCATGCGAGATCTTATCAGACAAACCACAACGACCACGTACAAGTTATTCCCTTTGCCTCACGATATATGGTTCAACTCGTGGGTTAACACTTAACCCAAGCACGGCGATGCATTTAGTTGATCCAATCACTTGAGTGACACCAGTGATATCTCTCTCACACAGAGAGGGGCAAATTCCATCTTGACTGTTTATGCATCACAGCATGTTTCCCGACCACCCGAAAACTACGTTTATAATTTCCTAGTTACGGAGCAGCGTTTGATAGTCCCTAAGTAGATCGTTTCACATCTTGAGTACATACCACAATCTCAGGTCGAAGGACATAACATACATGATGTGTATAGAGACAATTTCTAGTCGGGTCAGTCCAGCCTACATGTCATACATGTGCCCACATTATTAGTTTGATATCTCCATATCCATGACTTGTGAAACATAGCCATCAACTAATACATGTGCTGGTCATATTCAAGTGTGTTCTTCACTAGAACGCCAACCAGGGACAACATTTAGAATAACCATTCAAGTAAAGAGTTCCACAAACAATTCACGTAATTGCTGATCAATACAAGTTGTCTTTTAATGGATATTCATTGAACATATAATACAATCATGGATACTGGCAGAATATCATCATCTCTATGATTACCTCTAGGGCATATTCCCAACACTTGCTTCAATACCTCTGTCGCTTACTAGGAAACCGAGTAGTGGACCTGCTGGTACTCCAAAGACACACTTGTTTGGATTAAGCTTCCACCTCCATCTCTCGAGGTTTGTAAAGGTTTCTTGTAGGTCCTTGATCAATGAGTCTGGTTTGTTTGTTTTGACCACAACGTCATCCACATAGGCTTCGGCGTTCCTTCCGATTTGATCTCCCAAAGTTCTTTGTATAGCTCTTTGATAAGTGGCTCCCATGTTCTTTAGTCCGAAGGGCATTGATATGTAGCAATATGCTCCAAATGGTGTGACAAAGGAAGTCTTGCTTTTGTCTTCTTATCTCAATGAGATTTGGTGATATCCTGAGTAGCAATCCAAGAACGAGAGTAAGGCTGCTCCAGCTATTGAATCTATTACCTGATCAATCCTTGGTGGGCTGTATGGATCTTTGGTGCAATGTCTGTTCAAGTCGGTGTAGTCTATGCACATATGCCAACCAGTCTAGGTTCTTTTTCTCAACGAGTACCAAATTTGCCAACCAGTCTGGGTTGATTATTCTCTAATGAACCCTGCTGCCATTAGCTTTGTTAGTTCTTTCTTGATTGCAGCTTTCCTATCAGGTGCGAATCTTCATACCTTTTGTTTGACAGGTCTTGATCCTTTGTTTACGTCGATTATGTGCTCAATCAAATCTCTCAGGACTCCTGGCATGTCAGCTGGCTTCTAGGCAAAGATGTCTTTGTTGTCCCTAAGAAACTTGGTGAGCGCAAGTTCCTATTTGGGGTCCAGTTCTGTACTGATGGTTGCTGTCTTCTCGGGATCACCAGTTCCCAAAACGATCTTCTTTGTTTTCACTTCGGTTGGAGTAGTGAAACTTTTGTTTGCCTTCTTTGTTGGGAGTTCTGTCTCTTTCGGGTTCAATGTTGCAGCTATCATGGCGATTTCTCTTCTTCCTTGTTCTCCTTGTATTCTTTCTGCTATTTGGATGACTTGAACATCACAATCATAAGCCTTCTGCAAGTCTCCTTGTAGTGATAATATTCCCTTGGTTGTTGGCATCTTGAGCAATAGATATGGGTAGTGTGGTACTACCATGTACTTGGTTAGTGCTGGTCGTCCTAAAATAGCATGGTAGCATGATTCAAAGTCTGCCACTTCAAATGTGATGAACTCGGTCCTGTACTTCTCCTTAGTACCAAATGTGACTGGTAAGGTGATTTGTCCAAGAGGTACCGCTGCTGTTTCGGGTACAATGCCGTAGAAAGGTGTGCTTGCGGGCTTGATCGTCCCTTCGTAGTTGATGCTCATTTTCTTCAAAGTTGCGATAAAGATGATGTCTAATCCTGCTCCACCATCGATCGGTACCTTTGGGACTATGATCCCTGCTATTGTCGGTGCCACTACCAGTGGATAACAACCCGCGTTGGCCGTGCTTGTCCACTGGTCTTCTCTTGTGAATTTGATGGGGTTCTCCGACCAATTTAGGTATCTTGGTACGGCTGGTTCTGCTGCCATGATTGCTCTTTGTGCTAGCTTCAATTGTTGCTTGTTTCTTGCCCTTGGTACTCCGGAGAATATTACGCAGAATTGTTTTTCAGGTTCTTGAAAATCTCCTTCTCGTTTCTTTTCTTCTTTCTTCGGCTCTTCTATTCTTCTATCACGGTTGTCATGGTTCCTCCCACTTCTTCGGTATTGGTAGTTGAACTCCTTGCAGTCTTTCAATTTGTGCCCAGATGTCGGATGTATCGGGCAATTCATGTTTTTGAACTCGGCTAGTTGTCTTCGTTTTATCCTGTCCCATTCTTGAGGTGTTAAATCTTGATAGGCCGTATTTCTCCTGCTTGTTGTTGCCACCGTGTTGTCTTTTCTCGGCCTTTTATCATTGCATCTGTAGTCGTTGTAGTTTCTATAATCGTTGTTCCTGTAATCGTTGTTTCTATGGTCGGGTCTTCCTCTTCTTTAACTGTTATCCCTGTCGTTTGGGAATTTTCTATTTGCATTTTCTTCTATTGTTATTAACCTTTCGACGGCTTGCTGGAATTCTTCATTGGTTTTTGGAGCCTCTCTACTGAAGTCTTTGAATTACCACCTTGTGTTTATTTCGTCACTGAATATTCTGATGACTTCTCTGTCTGTGATTTCGTGTATTTGAGCCCTGGCTTCGCCAAATCTTCTATAGTATTCCCTCAATGTCTCCCTTGGCTTTTGGGTGACCGCTTGTAGTTCTGCTGCTGTCATTGGGTGTATAAGAACTCCTGCAAAATGGCTGCAAAATTGTTTCTGCAAGTCGCTCCAGCATCTTATGGATCCCTTTGGTATTTGTCGAACCATTGTAGAGGCATTGCTTCAAGTGCCATAGGGAAGAATAGTGCTTTGAGGTCCTCATCTCCTCCTGCTAGTTCAATGGATTGTGAGTAAACTCTGAGCGACTGCTTCGGTTCTTCTTTTCCATTGTACTTCGAATGGTTTGATGGTTTGAACTTGTGAGGTAGCTTCGTTTCTTGCAATCTTTTGGCGAAACATAGGAATCTGTCTTTGTTGTTGAAGTCGGGTGATGGTGATCTTCTGTAATCTCTTTGATGTGGCCTATGTTCTGATTCTCCATATCCTTCTTCTCTGCTCATCATCATTGTTGGCGCTGGTCTTCTTTGTCGTGGGAGTGGGCAGGTTCTTTCGGATCTTGGTGGGGGAGGTTGTTTTGTCATTTGCCAGTTGTCCATTCCCCCTCTGACGTTGCTGCTTGCCTCTTATTCTAGCCTGGAGAAGACTGATCTTCGTGGATGCTCTCCTTGAGCGGCTTGTTCATTCTGAGCTTTGCTCTCAGCCCTTGCGGGTTCTTGTTCCTTCTTCTTTCTTGCTTCTTTTTCTCTTCGTGCTTTCCTCAGCGTCTTGAGGTGCTTCTCCGCTTCACTGCTCCTCTTTTGTTCTTCAACTTCTTCAGACAGCTTCTCTTCTTTGATCTTGTTGTAGGCTAGGCGGTCCTGCCTGTACTTTCTCCATGCTAGCTTCTTGCATTTCGCCTTGTTCCTTCTGCTCGAACGATGGCGGTTCCTGCTCAGTCTTGCTATCTTGCGTTCTTCAGTTTCTTCTTGTTCCGTCTTCTCATCCTCGAAGATGTTCTTCTTAGATTCATCGGAAGAATGTACTTCTGGTGGTCTTGGTGATGCGGGTACTTCTACTATATCCTCCATATAAACGGTTCTTCTCTTCATCCTTCTCTGGCAGGTTGCGAGTTCTGCTTCTTCTGAGTCATCATGAGATAGAGTCACGAGTTCTCTCCCTTCCTGGAAAGGTAGCTCCTGGTGGTGGAAGTTAGGTTGGTCTGGAGCGGGGTCTTTTTTCTCGGTCACAAACCAGCCTGCTTGCTTCTTTGTTGGTTCAAAGTTCTTGATGATCCGCCCGGTCCTCCTTCTTGGGTCACGAGTTCTGTAGTTTGGAACAATGGGTCTTGTAAGCGAGTTCTTCTTCACGCCCCTATGCAACGGGCATTCATGGCCTTCAAATAACTTCTCCAAGTGATCTTGTACGATAGAGGGCGAGTTGCGGAGACCATATGGAAACGGGTTACGGATTTTGACGAAGTTCTTCTTGTTGCGATAAGCATTCGGGCTTTGGTTGTAGTTAGCTCCGGAATTCGGGTCGTAACCAGTTTTGAAGTTCTTGTTGTAGTCGGTTTCGAGCTCCGATTTGTAGTTGAATTCAGAGTTCTTGTTGTAGTCGGCTTCGAGATCCGATTTGTAGTCAATTTCGAAGTTCTTGTTGTAGTCGGCTTCGAGATCCGAGTTGTAATTGATTTTGAAGTTCTTGTTGTAGTAGGCTTCAAGATCCGAGTTGTAGTCGATTTCGAAGTTCTTGTCCGTTTCGGCCTTGTTGCGGTTCTCTTTCAGCTTTGGATCAGAAGTCGATAGTCATGCTAGCTTCTCGACAAGTTGTGCTTCTTCCATGTCGTCGATCTTGATGTCGTCGAGTTCTGTCTGGTTGGCGAGACGGCTCTGCAGCTTGCCTTCCCCGTTGGCATCGCAGATCCAGGACCCGAAAATGAAAGTTGTTCCCGTTGAAAAACTCATGTCGAAGGTGAGGTCCGCCAAACTCTCGGTGTACAATCCGCCGAAAGCCCGTACTTGGCGCGCCAGCTATCGGTGTTTGATAACCAACAGCCCACAACCGGGGTACCCGGCAGGGTGTTTTGTTCGGAGGAGCTAGGCGAGATTGCGAAACTCGGTGGTTACGACAACAAGAAAAGTGAGACAGATATTTTAATACTGCTTTGGGCCCTCAACTTTGCGTCGAGTAATAGCCTTTACATCCAGTCAGCATGAGCCTGTTGCCTTGTATTGATGAGTCTGAGGGATTGTGCGTGTGCAGGTTATGTTTTTTTCTAAAGGGTACCCGCAGCAGCCTTATGTGGGGCAAGGCTGGCTGCGGGTTCCTTGATTTCCTAGTCGGATCATAGGTCCGAGTCTTAAACTAAGTGTTTACAGTACTCTTTCCTATTATGATCCTCCTAGTTATGGTAAAGTGCTCGTGGCGTTGCCATGACTTATATTGGATTCGACCGTCGGGTTCTTCGATCCTCCGTCCGCCTTCCGTCTTCCTAGGGAACCCCCGGTTTCCCCCCTCGAAAGTACCATTGGGATTTGGTACCTAGCAAACGAAGAAAACAAATCCAGATTTTCAGATCCACTCAAAAACAAATACCAAAGAACTCCATGCAATGTAAAAAAACTGTCCTTCTTAAATACAGAAGATACAAAAACCTTTTACGCATTCGAGAAAAAAAAAGAAATGCATAGATGGTGTTGCTAAGCCCGGGTCATCAACCAGTCGAGGCAATGGTGGCGACAGAGAGATCAGATACAATACGTATTTCATTAAATCAAGACCAAAATCTATATCTATACCTACCTTACATTATTTATTTTCTTTTTTTCTGCCTGCCTCTCTCGGAGTCTAGACGACTCTATATCTATCTCTAATATTTTATTGAAAAAATTTCTACCTATTTTTAGTTTCTGCAATGTTTTCTGCCATTATATACCTCCACTTTGAGTCCGTAAAGGACTTGGCTAGAAAAATTTGACAGGAGCGAGGCTTGCTTTTGTTATTGTCATTCACATAACATTGGGAATCTAGCAAACGACGCAACAAATCTAGATTTTCAGATCCACTCTAAAACAAATACCAAAGAAATCCATGCAATGTAAAAAAACTATCCTTCTGAAATACAAAAGATACGCAAACCTTCTATGTATTCAAGAAAAAAAGAAATGCAAAGATGGTGTTGCTAAGCCCAGGTCATCAACCAGTCGAGGCAATGGTGGAGTCAGAGAGATTAGATACAATACGTATTTTATTAAATCAAGACCAAAATCTATATCTATACCTACCTTACATTATTTATTTTCTTTTTTTCTGCTTGCCTCTCTCGGAGTCTCGACGACTCTATATCTATCTCTAATATTTCATTGCCAACATTTCTGTCTAATTTTAGTTTCTGCAATGTTTTTTGCCATTATATACTTCTAGTTTGAGTCCGTGAAGGACTTGGCTAGAAAAATTTGACACGAGCGAGGCTTGCTTTTGTTGTTGTCGTTCACGTACCATTGTGAACCTAGCAAACAACGCAACAAATTCAGATTTTCAGATCCACTGCAAAACAAATACCAAAGAAATCCACACAATGTAAACAAACTTACCTTCTTAAATACAAAAGATATGCGAACCTTTTACGTATTCGAGAAAAAAGAACTCCACGAATGGTTTTGCTAAGCCCGGGTCATCAACCAGTTGAGGCAATGGTGGAGTCTGAGAGATAAGATATAATACGTATTTCATCAAATCAAGACCAAAATCTATATATATACCTACCTTATAATATTTATTATCTTTTTTTTTCTGTCAGCCTCTCTCAGGGTCTCGACGACTATATATCTATCTCTAATATTTAATTACCAAAATTTTTGGCTATTATTAGTTTCTGCCTTGTTTTATGCCATTATAAACCTCCAGTTGGAATCCAAAAGGACTTGGGTTAGAGTTGACCAACCAATTTGAGTCCGTAAAGGACTTGGCAAGAAAAATTTGACACGAGCAAGGCTTGCTTGTGCTGTTGTCGTTCACGTACCATTGAGATTTGGTACCTAGCAAATGAAGCAACAAATCTAGATTTTTAGATCCACTCTAAAAACAAATACCAAAGAACTCCATGCAATGTAAAAAAACTATCCTTCTTAAATACAGAAGATACGCAAACCTTTTACGCATTCGAGAAAAAAACGAAATGCATAGATGGTGTTGCTAAACCCGGGTCATCAACCAGTCGAGGCAATGGTGGAGACAGAGAGAGTAGATACAATACATATTTCATTAAATCAAGACCAAAATCTATATCTATACCTACCTTACATTATTTCTTTTCTTTTTTCTGCCTGCCTCTCTCGGAGTCTAGATGACTCTATATCTATCTCTAATATTTCATTCCCAAAATTTCTATCTATTGTAAGTTTCTGTAATTTTTTCTGCCATTATATACCTCCAGTTTGAGTTCGTAAAGGACTTGGTTAGAAAAATTGGACACGAGCGAGGCTTGCTTTTGTTGTTGTTGTTCACGTGCCATTGGGAACCTAGCTGTAACACCCCAAATTTTGCACTTTTGAAAATAAAGTAAAATTGATTTATTTATGTATTTTTGTGCTCATGAAATATAGGAAAATCAATATTTTTCTTGAAATAACATTTACCCAGGGTTTGGCAACATGTTTGTGCACTCATGCTGGAGCATATTTTCTGTTGTGATGTTTGGTTCTAGTTTGATTGGTTTCGGATTTCAAAATCTCTTTGAAAACCTATCTGCAAAACTATATATCGAGGGGTACTCTTTACTGCTCGAGGTGTCTGTTCGCGTGGGCAGAGTCGTCTCGCTCGAAGTATCGGTTCGCCGGGTCGAGTTCTGTCTCATCCGATGTCTCACTCGAGGGGTGTCTCCTGTTGTGCTCGAGTGGTTCTGTCTCACTCGAGGGGCGTCTCCCGTCGTACTCGAGGGGTGCTGCCGTCTCACTCGAGTGGCGTCTTCCGTCCCGATCGAGTGGTGTGACTTCTGTTCCGCTCGAAGGGTGCTTCCTGTCTCACTCGAGGGGTGTTGCTGACTCACTCGAGGGTTGTCTTCTGTCTTCGAGAGGTCCGTTCGCTCGAGACAAAACTCCGTTCTCGAGGTGCTTTCACTCGAGAGGTCCACGTATTCGAGGGGTCTGCTCACTCCAGGGGATCATCGCTCGAGGATTCCCATTCGCTCGAGATGTCTTCCGTCACTCGAGGGTTTCCATTCGCTCGAGGTGTGTTCCGTCAACGAGGGATGCCTTAAGTCCCAAGTGATCTACTGCCTCTTCGAGCAGCAGCGGCCGTCTCGTTTACTCGAGCCGACCTGTCGGGCTGTGTGCCTGATCCTTGGTTGGGCCGAGTTGACCAAGGCTCAAATTGACAGCGGCGCTCTTCTCATGGTTGTCGTGCGGGCCCGTATTCTTCTTCTCCTTCGATTCGCACGAAGTCAGGGATTGGTGCCGTATTGCTTTCCTGCCGGTCGCCGCCTTGTTCTCGGGCTATTTAAGCAGTGCCCTGTACCCCGAATTCTTCAGAACCCTAGCGTTGGCTATTCACGCAGCCGCCGCCGTTTTGACCTAACTCGCCGCCGCCGGTCGAATTGGACGTCGTCGTCGGGTCTCCTTCGCTGGTGGGATCGTCGAGCCGCCCGTCTTCTTCGTCTCCGCTCGACCTGCATCTTCTCCATTGGTGAGCTCGCGGTGTTTTTCCTTGTTCGAATGCACCGGTCTCGTGTTGTTTTGGAGTCTGTAGTGTCGAAACTGTAAACCCGGTGAGTCTCTGTCGCGCCGCCGTGTCGGATCTCTTCTCCGACCGGGGTGTCGAAGTCTGCTGTGTCGGATCTCTTCTTCGACCGGGGTGTCGAAGTCTGTATGGATACAATCCTGTCCGTCAGTTCCTGAATTTGACGTTTGTGTGATCGTAGCAACGAGTAGAAGAGTTTTATAAATTTTTTTTATTCTGTTTTACTCAGTTTGGTGTATTGTTCTCTAAAAGTTATTTGTTTGCTTCGTGTATGTATGCTCTATTGTATTGCTTGGTGTTGGTTATTAATATCGAGTTCAGACGGTGACGGTGAGGGTTTTGTTGGTGACCAATTCTATTTTAAAGACCAGCAAGACCAGCAAGGATTTTCGTAGTATCAAGGCAAGTATAGTTCGGGTTTTATCTTTCATAATCATGATCTTGGGTCTTGGTTTAATGAATGCGTTATAAATGAATTGTGATGGATGTTATCCTTTGGCAAAAGCTGGGACTTTTCGTACATCTATGGGGCTATATGGCTCTGGCTCTAGTCTTCTAGAGGACCTTTTCTAGCTTGTGGGTGGTATGCGAGTTGGGTGTAGGACAGCCTCTGTCCTTATGTGTGTAGCCGGGAAGGAATGTACCATATTGGAAGGGGGGTTCCTACATTTGACGTGCCGCGTCCCCGATAGGTTAGACGAACCTATGGAGGTCTTTATGGTGAACCCTGTCAGCTTTCCTTGGTAGAGAGCTAAGAGGTCAACGGACCTCGGGCGAAAGGGCAAATCACGACTCATAGTGAAAGTGTACATCTCTGTGCAGAGTTTTTAAACCAATATATTGTCCGTGCCCACGGTTACGGGCGGCCTGGAAAACTTGAGGGAGTTATTGATGTTCATTTACTTTGTTTATATGCAGTTTATTATTCAAGTACAATTGATCATGTGGTTATGAATTAGCTTTACCTTTGCTATTCTTGCTGAGTACGGTTGTGCTCACGCTTGTTTATATTCTTTTATTGGAAAATCCCGGATGGGTAACAGATGATGGATGGAATGATGACTACCGTCGTGAGTTTTAGGCTTGATGTTCACCAGTCGACTACGTCCCTGTGGTTGAAGCTTCCGCAAGTGTGCTAGTTGATTAGAGATGTAATAAAGTTGTCAGACTTTCATTATGAGACTTATGTAATGAATATTCATTCGCTATGTAATAAACATTGAGTTTATGATACATTTATCGATTTGTCACTTATGTGTGCGACTTCCGGGGGTGCACATAAGGCTTTTATATATCCCATTTTGTCCTTAAAATTGGGGTGTGACAAGTTGGTATCAGCTCATTGTTGACTGTAGGACGCAAGCCTAGTTAGTAATGGTCGATTTGCAAAGCTTATTTTGCTACCAAACTATTTTTTAGCTCCTTGGATCATTGAATTGATTATTTCTCATCCTTGTCAAGTTGTCTCCTCCTTGGTAGCTTCCTTTGAGCTAATACTTCTTAAATCCTTGATTTATTGTTTTTGTTGGTTTACTAATGATTTCTGATCTTATCTTGTTCAAAATCTAGTTGATCATTCATCTATATCTACTCTATAGGATATTTACCGCAGTTATCAGAGAGAGCGATAGTAACGCAAGTGGAGTCATTGCTTGCTTGTGTACTTTAAAGTGTTTTGTTGTTTTTTCATTATGAATTTGTTTGATTTGGAGTTTTGTAATGATTGCAAATGAATTTGTGTAACCCACAATTTCATTTAGTCATAGGCTTAGGGTTTAGAGTTTATGAATAGATAGTTTGGGCTGGTCTATCCTGTCTCTGTGCTTGCTGATTTCTGGAGCAGTTAGTAGTATTTCTGTTGTATCTCCAAATTGGATAAGGCCATGGTCATGAAATGTTTCCGAGATATACTAGACTTGTGTATCTGACCAATGCCAGAAGAATCACATCAAAAGCTGTTCTGAGTTGGAAGTTATGCCTGTTGCAATCAGGTGTTCGGTGCTGTCTGGAGAGTCTGCACAGTTTCTGTTCTCTGTCAGTTTCGACCCACTTACACTCTGAATCTGACCATATGATCTGAAAGTAAATTGTAGAGGTTTTCATAAGCTTTCCAACCATGTATAGAACTTCTCTTTTAGATGCCTGGATCTTGAGATATAAATGTTCAAAGTTGAGGGTTTTGTGCAGTCTGGAAATCTGGATAGTTTCAGTTGAGTGTCATTTTGGAGCAAGTTAACTGCAGAATCTTGGAAACTTTTCTATACGTAAGTTGTAGAGAGATTTCATGAGCTTTCCAACAGTATAAGGTATGGCTTCATTGGATTAACAGAACTAGAGTTATGGAAGTTTTTCCACCCTGCTGAATTTTGCTTGCGAGGAACTGCAAGTTACTTGTTTTTGGCGACGCACATGAGGTTCTTTGGGATGACAGGAGGACATGATGATAGTCAATTCACTTAGAAGAATAATCTAGTTAACCTTTGGTGCCCCTAGTGATCTTATCTTAAGGGGGGTAGCCACAATGAAGAAGAACTGCAAGACGAAGGTACAAGCATTCATGCATTTTACTTGGAAGTGGACATGGTGGGAAGTCTATCCATGTGCAAGAGTTTTGAAGGAATCAATAACTTGGTGGATCATATGCAAGGATATTTTGTGCTCATAAAGATTGGTTTTTGTTTGGATCTACTTCAAGCTATCATCACTCGGTAATTCAACTCTCAACTCAGGACAAGATGGCATTGGTGACAAAGGAGCATGATGTTGGATTTATCTACAGTAACTCAGAAAGTCAACCTCATTGTCATGACAAGTATATCAAGTAAGTTTGTCTAAAGCAAGTACTTTTCATGGTTATGATATATCTAGTGGTGAAATTACATGAAAAAGAACTCAAAAAGAGAAGTGTTGAGTAGGAATCCACCAAAATATGTAGAAGTGACTTGGAGGTTGTTTGGAATGGTAAGAATCTAGTAGTGGTTCATTGAATGCATTATGACATTGGATACAAAAGATTTCTCTATAGCGCATTTTGACAAGATTGTGGTGGTGCTCTAGGCAGTGGATTATGTGTCAGCTATGGAGTTGTGCATTGGACTATTCAACATATGAGAACCAGTAGTCAATGTGGAGCATAGAGGTATTTGCTTTGCCTGGACATAAGGAACTTTACTAAGTTGAGGTGGATCTTGTGGCAACATAATTGCTTTGGAATCGGTATGAGATGAAGGTATGGTGGGCCATAACCCACAGGTTTAGGATAACGTTTATGTCTTGGAGGTTTGGAGGTACTATATCTGGCTAGTTTGCTCAAACGTGGAATTCATAAGGGCGTGAGTACGGAGAACATTCCTCACTAAGGTCTGGACTGAAGTTTGGACGTCATTGTTGGGATAAACAATCAAACTTTTGTGACTTGGAAGCCTACAGCTATGATATGGGAAAAGTAAAAAGGTCATTACCGATACTCTTAGGAGAATATGTTATGAAGGTTTGGATGACACCAAGGTTATTGAGTTCTGTGTGGAACCTGAGTGATGTTACTAATAAAACCATGTTGACGCACCATGTAATGAGAAGAATTGCAAAAGGGTAATTAGAAATAACAATAGAAAGTTGTGTTTACTAAATGAGGTAGGAGATTTGATGGCATAGTTTAAAGGAGGAATATAGCCGAACGAGCTTAGTTATTGCATTGCAATTTGGGGTCAGTGATCATAAGAGTTTGTTGTACAAATTGGTCTCAAGGTGGCTTTATGAGAAGCATCAAGAGTGTTCATGTGAACAGTAAGCTAGCACCCTACCCCAACAATTCATTCAAGGTTACAAAAGAGGAAAATAAGAGTAGCCTAAGCTTTGGACGGTAACGAAGAATTGGTTTGGAGGTAACATGACAATTGTTTTGGAGTGTTTGTAAAATCTTGGAACTAGTGACCA
The DNA here is from genome assembly GCA_900205405.1 of Echinochloa crus-galli. Classification (NCBI taxonomy): domain Eukaryota; kingdom Viridiplantae; phylum Streptophyta; class Magnoliopsida; order Poales; family Poaceae; genus Echinochloa; species Echinochloa crus-galli. Next base: position 247,040 of record OAMR01000760.1, read on the forward strand.
TGCTATTTGGATTAAGGTTATCATGGTATGAAAAGTAAGGTGAATTCTACAACAATGAGATGGAGCTACCCGAAGCAGCGAAGAAGATCGATATGAAGTATCTTGTGTCTTTTATCATCTTATTCCGAATCTCGGGACGAGATTCATCTTAAGGGGGGTAGAATTGTAACACCCCAAATTTTGCACTTTTGAAAATAAAGTAAAATTGATTTATTTATGTATTTTTGTGCTCATGAAATATAGGAAAATCAATATTTTTCTTGAAATAACATTTACCCAGGGTTTGGCAACATGTTTGTGCACTCATGCTGGAGCATATTTTCTGTTGTGATGTTTGGTTCTAGTTTGATTTGTTTTCGATTTAAAAATCTCTTTGAAAACCTATCTGCAAAACTATATATTGGGGGGTACTCTTTACCGCTCGAGGTGTCTGTTCGCGTGGGCAGAGTCGTCTCGCTCGAAGTATCGGTTCGCCGGGTCGAGTTCTGTCTCATCCGATGTCTCACTCGAGGGGCGTCTCCTGTTGTGCTCGAGTGGTTCTGTCTCACTCGAGGGGCGTCTCCCGTCGTACTCGAGGGGTGCTGCCGTCTCACTCGAGTGGCGTCTTCCGTCCGATCGAGTGGTGTGACTTCTGTTCCGCTCGAAGGGTGCTTTATGTCTCACTCGAGGGGTGTTGCTGACTCACTCGAGGGTTGTCTTCTGTCTTCGAGAGGTCCGTTCGCTCGAGACAAAACTCCGTTCTCGAGGTGCTTTCGCTCGAGAGGTCCACGTATTTGAGGGGTCTGCTCACTCCAGGGGATCATCGCTCGAGGATTCCCATTCACTCGAGATGTCTTCCGTCACTCGAGGGTTTCCATTCGCTCGAGGTGTGTTCCGTCAACGAGGGATGCCTTAAGTCCCAAGTGATCTACTGCCTCTTCGAGCAACAGCGGCCGTCTCGTTTACTCGAGCCGACCTGTCGGGCTGTGTGGCTGATCCTTGGTTGGGACAAGTTGACCAAGGTTGAAATTGACAGCAGCGCTCTTCTCATGGTTGTCGTGCGGGCCCGTATTCTTCTTCTCCTTCGATTCGCATGAAGTCAGGGATTGGTGCCGTATTGCTTTCCTGCCGGTCGCCGCCTTGTTCTCGGGCTATTCAAGCAGTGCCCTGTACCCCGAATTCTTCAGAACCCTAGCGTTGGCTATTCACACAGCCACCGCCGTTTTGACCTAACTCGCCGCCGCCGGTCGAATTGGACGTCGTCGTCGGGTCTCCTTCGCTGGTGGGATCGTCGAGCCGCCCGTCTTCTTCGTCTCCGCTCGACCTGCATCTTCTCCATTGGTGAGCTCGCGGTGTTTTTCCTTGTTCGAATGCACCGGTCTCGTGTTGTTTTGGAGTCTGTAGTGTCGAAACTGTAAACCCGG
>OAMR01000760.1:278050-288747 GCA_900205405.1 Echinochloa crus-galli
TTTTCAGATCCACTCTAAAACAAATACCAAAGAAATCCACGCAATATAAAAAAACTATCCTTCTTAAATACAGAAGATACACAAACCTTCTACGTATTCAAGAAAAAAATGCATAGATGGCTATACCTGCCTTACAATATTTGTTTTCTTTTTTCTACCTGCCTCTCTCGGAGTCTCGACGACTCTATATCTATCTCTAATATTTCATTGCCAAAATTTCTGTCTATTTTTAGCTTCTGCAATGTTTTCTGCCATTATATACCTCCAGTTTGAGTCCGTAAAGGACTTGGCTAGAAAAATTGATACGTTTGAGGCTTGCTTTCGTCGTTGCCGTTCACGTACCATTGGGAACCTAGCAAACGACGCAACAAATCTAGATTTTCAGATCCACTCTAAAACAAATACCAAAGAAATCCCCGCAATGTAAAAAAACTATCCTTCTTAAATATAGAAGATACACAAACCTTCTACGTATTCAAGAAAAGAATGCATAGATGGCTATACCTACCTTACAATATTTATTTTCTTTTTTCTGCCTGCCTCTCTCGGAGTTTAGATGACTCTATATCTATCTCTAATATTTCATTGCCAAAATTTCTGTCTATTTTTAGCTTCTGCAATGTTTTCTGCCATTATATACCTCCAGTTTGAGTCCGTAAAGGACATGGCTAGAAAAATTTGACATGAGCGAGGCTTGCTTTTGTTGTTGTTATTCACGTACCATTGGGAACCTGGCATACGACGCAGCAAATCCAAATTTTCAGATCCACTCTAAAAAAATACAAAAGAAATCCATGCAATGTAAAAAAACTATCCTCCTTAAATACAGAAGATACGCAAACCTTCTACGTATTCAAGAAAAAAATGAAATGCATAGATGGTGTTGCTAAGCCCGGGTCATCAACCAGTCGAGGAGATGTGTATAAGAGACAGCTCCTATCGCAGTTAACAACAGTTAAGGAAATGGTGGAGTTAGAGAGATTAGATACAATACGTATTTCATCAAATCAAAAGACCAACCTTTTACGTATTCGAGAAAAAAGAACTCCATGAATGGTTTTGCTAAGCCCGGGTCATCAACAGTTAAGGAAATGGTGGAGTTAGAGAGATTAGATACAATACGTATTTCATCAAATCAAAAGACCAACCTTTTACGTATTCGAGAAAAAAGAACTCCATGAATGGTTTTGCTAAGCCCGGGTCATCAACAGTTAAGGAAATGGTGGAGTTAGAGAGATTAGATACAATACGTATTTCATCAAATCAAAAGACCAACCTTTTACGTATTCGAGAAAAAAGAACTCCATGAATGGTTTTGCTAAGCCCGGGTCATCAACAGTTAAGGAAATGGTGGAGTTAGAGAGATTAGATACAATACGTATTTCATCAAATCAAAAGACCAACCTTTTACGTATTCGAGAAAAAAGAACTCCATGAATGGTTTTGCTAAGCCCGGGTCATCAACAGTTAAGGAAATGGTGGAGTTAGAGAGATTAGATACAATACGTATTTCATCAAATCAAAAGACCAACCTTTTACGTATTCGAGAAAAAAGAACTCCATGAATGGTTTTGCTAAGCCCGGGTCATCAACAGTTAAGGAAATGGTGGAGTTAGAGAGATTAGATACAATACGTATTTCATCAAATCAAAAGACCAACCTTTTACGTATTCGAGAAAAAAGAACTCCATGAATGGTTTTGCTAAGCCCGGGTCATCAACAGTTAAGGAAATGGTGGAGTTAGAGAGATTAGATACAATACGTATTTCATCAAATCAAAAGACCAACCTTTTACGTATTCGAGAAAAAAGAACTCCATGAATGGTTTTGCTAAGCCCGGGTCATCAACAGTTAAGGAAATGGTGGAGTTAGAGAGATTAGATACAATACGTATTTCATCAAATCAAAAGACCAACCTTTTACGTATTCGAGAAAAAAGAACTCCATGAATGGTTTTGCTAAGCCCGGGTCATCAACAGTTAAGGAAATGGTGGAGTTAGAGAGATTAGATACAATACGTATTTCATCAAATCAAAAGACCAACCTTTTACGTATTCGAGAAAAAAGAACTCCATGAATGGTTTTGCTAAGCCCGGGTCATCAACAGTTAAGGAAATGGTGGAGTTAGAGAGATTAGATACAATACGTATTTCATCAAATCAAAAGACCAACCTTTTACGTATTCGAGAAAAAAGAACTCCATGAATGGTTTTGCTAAGCCCGGGTCATCAACAGTTAAGGAAATGGTGGAGTTAGAGAGATTAGATACAATACGTATTTCATCAAATCAAAAGACCAACCTTTTACGTATTCGAGAAAAAAGAACTCCATGAATGGTTTTGCTAAGCCCGGGTCATCAACAGTTAAGGAAATGGTGGAGTTAGAGAGATTAGATACAATACGTATTTCATCAAATCAAAAGACCAACCTTTTACGTATTCGAGAAAAAAGAACTCCATGAATGGTTTTGCTAAGCCCGGGTCATCAACAGTTAAGGAAATGGTGGAGTTAGAGAGATTAGATACAATACGTATTTCATCAAATCAAAAGACCAACCTTTTACGTATTCGAGAAAAAAGAACTCCATGAATGGTTTTGCTAAGCCCGGGTCATCAACAGTTAAGGAAATGGTGGAGTTAGAGAGATTAGATACAATACGTATTTCATCAAATCAAAAGACCAACCTTTTACGTATTCGAGAAAAAAGAACTCCATGAATGGTTTTGCTAAGCCCGGGTCATCAACAGTTAAGGAAATGGTGGAGTTAGAGAGATTAGATACAATACGTATTTCATCAAATCAAAAGACCAACCTTTTACGTATTCGAGAAAAAAGAACTCCATGAATGGTTTTGCTAAGCCCGGGTCATCAACAGTTAAGGAAATGGTGGAGTTAGAGAGATTAGATACAATACGTATTTCATCAAATCAAAAGACCAACCTTTTACGTATTCGAGAAAAAAGAACTCCATGAATGGTTTTGCTAAGCCCGGGTCATCAACAGTTAAGGAAATGGTGGAGTTAGAGAGATTAGATACAATACGTATTTCATCAAATCAAAAGACCAACCTTTTACGTATTCGAGAAAAAAGAACTCCATGAATGGTTTTGCTAAGCCCGGGTCATCAACAGTTAAGGAAATGGTGGAGTTAGAGAGATTAGATACAATACGTATTTCATCAAATCAAAAGACCAACCTTTTACGTATTCGAGAAAAAAGAACTCCATGAATGGTTTTGCTAAGCCCGGGTCATCAACAGTTAAGGAAATGGTGGAGTTAGAGAGATTAGATACAATACGTATTTCATCAAATCAAAAGACCAACCTTTTACGTATTCGAGAAAAAAGAACTCCATGAATGGTTTTGCTAAGCCCGGGTCATCAACAGTTAAGGAAATGGTGGAGTTAGAGAGATTAGATACAATACGTATTTCATCAAATCAAAAGACCAACCTTTTACGTATTCGAGAAAAAAGAACTCCATGAATGGTTTTGCTAAGCCCGGGTCATCAACAGTTAAGGAAATGGTGGAGTTAGAGAGATTAGATACAATACGTATTTCATCAAATCAAAAGACCAACCTTTTACGTATTCGAGAAAAAAGAACTCCATGAATGGTTTTGCTAAGCCCGGGTCATCAACAGTTAAGGAAATGGTGGAGTTAGAGAGATTAGATACAATACGTATTTCATCAAATCAAAAGACCAACCTTTTACGTATTCGAGAAAAAAGAACTCCATGAATGGTTTTGCTAAGCCCGGGTCATCAACAGTTAAGGAAATGGTGGAGTTAGAGAGATTAGATACAATACGTATTTCATCAAATCAAAAGACCAACCTTTTACGTATTCGAGAAAAAAGAACTCCATGAATGGTTTTGCTAAGCCCGGGTCATCAACAGTTAAGGAAATGGTGGAGTTAGAGAGATTAGATACAATACGTATTTCATCAAATCAAAAGACCAACCTTTTACGTATTCGAGAAAAAAGAACTCCATGAATGGTTTTGCTAAGCCCGGGTCATCAACAGTTAAGGAAATGGTGGAGTTAGAGAGATTAGATACAATACGTATTTCATCAAATCAAAAGACCAACCTTTTACGTATTCGAGAAAAAAGAACTCCATGAATGGTTTTGCTAAGCCCGGGTCATCAACAGTTAAGGAAATGGTGGAGTTAGAGAGATTAGATACAATACGTATTTCATCAAATCAAAAGACCAACCTTTTACGTATTCGAGAAAAAAGAACTCCATGAATGGTTTTGCTAAGCCCGGGTCATCAACAGTTAAGGAAATGGTGGAGTTAGAGAGATTAGATACAATACGTATTTCATCAAATCAAAAGACCAACCTTTTACGTATTCGAGAAAAAAGAACTCCATGAATGGTTTTGCTAAGCCCGGGTCATCAACAGTTAAGGAAATGGTGGAGTTAGAGAGATTAGATACAATACGTATTTCATCAAATCAAAAGACCAACCTTTTACGTATTCGAGAAAAAAGAACTCCATGAATGGTTTTGCTAAGCCCGGGTCATCAACAGTTAAGGAAATGGTGGAGTTAGAGAGATTAGATACAATACGTATTTCATCAAATCAAAAGACCAACCTTTTACGTATTCGAGAAAAAAGAACTCCATGAATGGTTTTGCTAAGCCCGGGTCATCAACAGTTAAGGAAATGGTGGAGTTAGAGAGATTAGATACAATACGTATTTCATCAAATCAAAAGACCAACCTTTTACGTATTCGAGAAAAAAGAACTCCATGAATGGTTTTGCTAAGCCCGGGTCATCAACAGTTAAGGAAATGGTGGAGTTAGAGAGATTAGATACAATACGTATTTCATCAAATCAAAAGACCAACCTTTTACGTATTCGAGAAAAAAGAACTCCATGAATGGTTTTGCTAAGCCCGGGTCATCAACAGTTAAGGAAATGGTGGAGTTAGAGAGATTAGATACAATACGTATTTCATCAAATCAAAAGACCAACCTTTTACGTATTCGAGAAAAAAGAACTCCATGAATGGTTTTGCTAAGCCCGGGTCATCAACAGTTAAGGAAATGGTGGAGTTAGAGAGATTAGATACAATACGTATTTCATCAAATCAAAAGACCAACCTTTTACGTATTCGAGAAAAAAGAACTCCATGAATGGTTTTGCTAAGCCCGGGTCATCAACAGTTAAGGAAATGGTGGAGTTAGAGAGATTAGATACAATACGTATTTCATCAAATCAAAAGACCAACCTTTTACGTATTCGAGAAAAAAGAACTCCATGAATGGTTTTGCTAAGCCCGGGTCATCAACAGTTAAGGAAATGGTGGAGTTAGAGAGATTAGATACAATACGTATTTCATCAAATCAAAAGACCAACCTTTTACGTATTCGAGAAAAAAGAACTCCATGAATGGTTTTGCTAAGCCCGGGTCATCAACAGTTAAGGAAATGGTGGAGTTAGAGAGATTAGATACAATACGTATTTCATCAAATCAAAAGACCAACCTTTTACGTATTCGAGAAAAAAGAACTCCATGAATGGTTTTGCTAAGCCCGGGTCATCAACAGTTAAGGAAATGGTGGAGTTAGAGAGATTAGATACAATACGTATTTCATCAAATCAAAAGACCAACCTTTTACGTATTCGAGAAAAAAGAACTCCATGAATGGTTTTGCTAAGCCCGGGTCATCAACAGTTAAGGAAATGGTGGAGTTAGAGAGATTAGATACAATACGTATTTCATCAAATCAAAAGACCAACCTTTTACGTATTCGAGAAAAAAGAACTCCATGAATGGTTTTGCTAAGCCCGGGTCATCAACAGTTAAGGAAATGGTGGAGTTAGAGAGATTAGATACAATACGTATTTCATCAAATCAAAAGACCAACCTTTTACGTATTCGAGAAAAAAGAACTCCATGAATGGTTTTGCTAAGCCCGGGTCATCAACAGTTAAGGAAATGGTGGAGTTAGAGAGATTAGATACAATACGTATTTCATCAAATCAAAAGACCAACCTTTTACGTATTCGAGAAAAAAGAACTCCATGAATGGTTTTGCTAAGCCCGGGTCATCAACAGTTAAGGAAATGGTGGAGTTAGAGAGATTAGATACAATACGTATTTCATCAAATCAAAAGACCAACCTTTTACGTATTCGAGAAAAAAGAACTCCATGAATGGTTTTGCTAAGCCCGGGTCATCAACAGTTAAGGAAATGGTGGAGTTAGAGAGATTAGATACAATACGTATTTCATCAAATCAAAAGACCAACCTTTTACGTATTCGAGAAAAAAGAACTCCATGAATGGTTTTGCTAAGCCCGGGTCATCAACAGTTAAGGAAATGGTGGAGTTAGAGAGATTAGATACAATACGTATTTCATCAAATCAAAAGACCAACCTTTTACGTATTCGAGAAAAAAGAACTCCATGAATGGTTTTGCTAAGCCCGGGTCATCAACAGTTAAGGAAATGGTGGAGTTAGAGAGATTAGATACAATACGTATTTCATCAAATCAAAAGACCAACCTTTTACGTATTCGAGAAAAAAGAACTCCATGAATGGTTTTGCTAAGCCCGGGTCATCAACAGTTAAGGAAATGGTGGAGTTAGAGAGATTAGATACAATACGTATTTCATCAAATCAAAAGACCAACCTTTTACGTATTCGAGAAAAAAGAACTCCATGAATGGTTTTGCTAAGCCCGGGTCATCAACAGTTAAGGAAATGGTGGAGTTAGAGAGATTAGATACAATACGTATTTCATCAAATCAAAAGACCAACCTTTTACGTATTCGAGAAAAAAGAACTCCATGAATGGTTTTGCTAAGCCCGGGTCATCAACAGTTAAGGAAATGGTGGAGTTAGAGAGATTAGATACAATACGTATTTCATCAAATCAAAAGACCAACCTTTTACGTATTCGAGAAAAAAGAACTCCATGAATGGTTTTGCTAAGCCCGGGTCATCAACAGTTAAGGAAATGGTGGAGTTAGAGAGATTAGATACAATACGTATTTCATCAAATCAAAAGACCAACCTTTTACGTATTCGAGAAAAAAGAACTCCATGAATGGTTTTGCTAAGCCCGGGTCATCAACAGTTAAGGAAATGGTGGAGTTAGAGAGATTAGATACAATACGTATTTCATCAAATCAAAAGACCAACCTTTTACGTATTCGAGAAAAAAGAACTCCATGAATGGTTTTGCTAAGCCCGGGTCATCAACAGTTAAGGAAATGGTGGAGTTAGAGAGATTAGATACAATACGTATTTCATCAAATCAAAAGACCAACCTTTTACGTATTCGAGAAAAAAGAACTCCATGAATGGTTTTGCTAAGCCCGGGTCATCAACAGTTAAGGAAATGGTGGAGTTAGAGAGATTAGATACAATACGTATTTCATCAAATCAAAAGACCAACCTTTTACGTATTCGAGAAAAAAGAACTCCATGAATGGTTTTGCTAAGCCCGGGTCATCAACAGTTAAGGAAATGGTGGAGTTAGAGAGATTAGATACAATACGTATTTCATCAAATCAAAAGACCAACCTTTTACGTATTCGAGAAAAAAGAACTCCATGAATGGTTTTGCTAAGCCCGGGTCATCAACAGTTAAGGAAATGGTGGAGTTAGAGAGATTAGATACAATACGTATTTCATCAAATCAAAAGACCAACCTTTTACGTATTCGAGAAAAAAGAACTCCATGAATGGTTTTGCTAAGCCCGGGTCATCAACAGTTAAGGAAATGGTGGAGTTAGAGAGATTAGATACAATACGTATTTCATCAAATCAAAAGACCAACCTTTTACGTATTCGAGAAAAAAGAACTCCATGAATGGTTTTGCTAAGCCCGGGTCATCAACAGTTAAGGAAATGGTGGAGTTAGAGAGATTAGATACAATACGTATTTCATCAAATCAAAAGACCAACCTTTTACGTATTCGAGAAAAAAGAACTCCATGAATGGTTTTGCTAAGCCCGGGTCATCAACAGTTAAGGAAATGGTGGAGTTAGAGAGATTAGATACAATACGTATTTCATCAAATCAAAAGACCAACCTTTTACGTATTCGAGAAAAAAGAACTCCATGAATGGTTTTGCTAAGCCCGGGTCATCAACAGTTAAGGAAATGGTGGAGTTAGAGAGATTAGATACAATACGTATTTCATCAAATCAAAAGACCAACCTTTTACGTATTCGAGAAAAAAGAACTCCATGAATGGTTTTGCTAAGCCCGGGTCATCAACAGTTAAGGAAATGGTGGAGTTAGAGAGATTAGATACAATACGTATTTCATCAAATCAAAAGACCAACCTTTTACGTATTCGAGAAAAAAGAACTCCATGAATGGTTTTGCTAAGCCCGGGTCATCAACAGTTAAGGAAATGGTGGAGTTAGAGAGATTAGATACAATACGTATTTCATCAAATCAAAAGACCAACCTTTTACGTATTCGAGAAAAAAGAACTCCATGAATGGTTTTGCTAAGCCCGGGTCATCAACAGTTAAGGAAATGGTGGAGTTAGAGAGATTAGATACAATACGTATTTCATCAAATCAAAAGACCAACCTTTTACGTATTCGAGAAAAAAGAACTCCATGAATGGTTTTGCTAAGCCCGGGTCATCAACAGTTAAGGAAATGGTGGAGTTAGAGAGATTAGATACAATACGTATTTCATCAAATCAAAAGACCAACCTTTTACGTATTCGAGAAAAAAGAACTCCATGAATGGTTTTGCTAAGCCCGGGTCATCAACAGTTAAGGAAATGGTGGAGTTAGAGAGATTAGATACAATACGTATTTCATCAAATCAAAAGACCAACCTTTTACGTATTCGAGAAAAAAGAACTCCATGAATGGTTTTGCTAAGCCCGGGTCATCAACAGTTAAGGAAATGGTGGAGTTAGAGAGATTAGATACAATACGTATTTCATCAAATCAAAAGACCAACCTTTTACGTATTCGAGAAAAAAGAACTCCATGAATGGTTTTGCTAAGCCCGGGTCATCAACAGTTAAGGAAATGGTGGAGTTAGAGAGATTAGATACAATACGTATTTCATCAAATCAAAAGACCAACCTTTTACGTATTCGAGAAAAAAGAACTCCATGAATGGTTTTGCTAAGCCCGGGTCATCAACAGTTAAGGAAATGGTGGAGTTAGAGAGATTAGATACAATACGTATTTCATCAAATCAAAAGACCAACCTTTTACGTATTCGAGAAAAAAGAACTCCATGAATGGTTTTGCTAAGCCCGGGTCATCAACAGTTAAGGAAATGGTGGAGTTAGAGAGATTAGATACAATACGTATTTCATCAAATCAAAAGACCAACCTTTTACGTATTCGAGAAAAAAGAACTCCATGAATGGTTTTGCTAAGCCCGGGTCATCAACAGTTAAGGAAATGGTGGAGTTAGAGAGATTAGATACAATACGTATTTCATCAAATCAAAAGACCAACCTTTTACGTATTCGAGAAAAAAGAACTCCATGAATGGTTTTGCTAAGCCCGGGTCATCAACAGTTAAGGAAATGGTGGAGTTAGAGAGATTAGATACAATACGTATTTCATCAAATCAAAAGACCAACCTTTTACGTATTCGAGAAAAAAGAACTCCATGAATGGTTTTGCTAAGCCCGGGTCATCAACAGTTAAGGAAATGGTGGAGTTAGAGAGATTAGATACAATACGTATTTCATCAAATCAAAAGACCAACCTTTTACGTATTCGAGAAAAAAGAACTCCATGAATGGTTTTGCTAAGCCCGGGTCATCAACAGTTAAGGAAATGGTGGAGTTAGAGAGATTAGATACAATACGTATTTAATTAAATCAAGGCCAAAATCTATATCTATACCTACCTTACATTATTTATTTTCTTTTTTCTGTCTGTCTCTCTCGGAGTCTCGACGACTCTATATCTATCTATAATATTTCATCACCAAAATTTCTGTCTATTTTTAGTTTCTGCAATGTTTTCAGCCATTATATACCTCCAGTTTGAGTCCGTAAAGGACTTGGCTAGAAAAATTTGACACGAGCGAGGCTTGCTTTGTTGTTGTCGTTCATGTACCACTGGGAACCTAGTAAACGACGTAACAAATCCAGATTTTCAGATCTACTGCAAAACAAATACCAAAGCACTCCACGCAATGTAAAGAAACTATCCTTCTTAAATACAAAAGATACGCGAACCTTTTACGTATCGAAAAAAAAGAACTCCACGAATGGTTTTGCTAAGCCTGGGTCATCAACAGTTGAGGAAATGGTGGTGTTAGAGAGATTAGATACAATACGTATTTCATCAAATCAAAAGACCAACCTTTTACGTATTCGAGAAAAAAGAACTCCATGAATGGTTTTGCTAAGCCCGGGTCATCAACAGTTAAGGAAATGGTGGAGTTAGAGAGATTAGAGACAAAGGAGGAGTCAGAGAGATTAGATACAATACATATTTCATCAAATCAAGACCAAAATCTATATACATACCTACCTTATATTATTTATTATCTTTTTTCTGCATGCCTCTCTCGGAGTCTCGACGACTATATATCTATCTCCAATATTTAATTGCCAAAATTTTTGGATATTTTTTCTGCCTTCTTTTCTGCCGTTATATACCTCCAGTTTGAATCCTAAAAGACTTGGGTTAGAGTTGACCAGCCAGTTTGAGTCCGTAAAGGACTTGGC